>JANHGL010014820.1:10429-97062 GCA_024611195.1 Ceyx melanurus | reverse complement strand
GGCCACGGGGGCTGCCGGCGCCCCACGCTGCTCCTCCCCGCCGAGTCTGTGTCCGCGGGGCCCCGCACCCGTCGACCCCTTGATGCTCTCCCTTGCCTAGCGGCGCAGCCACCGTCCTGTTATTAATTTCTGCTTCACACTTCTCACTTCTCCTTGCCACTGCAGCCATCCAAGATGCTCGCTCTCACTAGGACACCTTTCCCAATCTGGTACATATCAAGCTAAATGAGCCATAATTAGGAATAATTATGACATGACATGGTCTGGAATGAGAAGCAGATGGGGCTTCCCCTAGGATCCACCAGGTTGGATTTCAGGAAGGAGGGAACAGGGACAGAGAGGGGACATGGCATTCTTTCATTATTTCCTACCTATTGTCACCTTTGCTGGCAGGGGCTGGAGACAATGCCCTGGACAGCAACACACTGCAGTGAGACCATTGTATGAGGTCTGTGCTGTGAGATACCTGTCTTGGTCACTGTGGCTACTCTATATTGGCTGTACAAGATACTAATTCTGTTTTAGAAGAGCAAAGTGGCACTTGTGTTTGGCTTTATGTTCTATCCCACTGGTTCTTCCTTCTATGCAATACCGGTCCTCATTTAACAGCACCCATCCTTTTTGCCCTTTCTGAAGGACACAGCTATTCTGTATTGTATGGTAGGCTGTGCATAGGTAGCAATGCTAGAGAGGTGTTAGGAACCACTTGGAAGAGGAATATTTAATGGAAAGCTGAGTCTTTGGCTCTTCTGCAAAGATGCTCCTTAGAAAAACTGTGACAGGCCTTTGCTTCTGATATTTCTGGTGCATTTATTTGCCTTGGTACACAGTACAGGAAGCAACGTGGGTTTTAACTGGAGATGTGTGATGCAGTGGATCCACATGCTTGTGTTGTGGAAGGGTAAGGATAAGAATTATCATGTGAGCATCCATTTCTCATTAAAAACTGATGCCATCCACAAGAAAATCCATAACTAAGGAAACCTATAACCACTCTACTTTCCTGTTACAATAATGCAAGATGTTGGAAGGCTTTATTGCTAGCATTTTTTCACTTTTGTGTATCTGGGTACATCCCTCTGGGAAGAGACCAAAAACCTTATCACATAGGAGGTAGTGATAGTATGGGGTAGACTTCAAGGCCAACTAAAGCACTTGCATTTATGTGCCTCTTCAGCTATCTTGCTGTCTGGAGGCACAGACAGGAGGCAAGAGTCCAGACTAGCGCATGTCTCAGATCAGGTTGTTAGGACTTGGGACAGGTAGCAATACAGGAGCAGTGTGCTACTCTCACTTTCACCTGCCTGATAACTTTTGACTCACTAGCCATGCCTCTGATGCAATACCTAACATGCAGATCAAGTGGTTTTCTTTCATCCCTTGCTACACAATGTTGGCTGCAGGGAGAGCATCCAGATGGAGTAATGACTTCTCTTTCCTCACAGATAAATCCTGCCTGTTGCTGAGATGCGTTCTGCACTTAGTCTTTCAAGAAACCATTCTTTAAGATGATCCTGCCTCTAGTTAACAAAATAATAGATTTGCTGTTGACAGCAAAAAGACTTGTTTTGGTTTGCTGTTTGTTTGTTTGGTTTTGTGCGTATGTGTGTTTATTCGTTGCTTGTTCAGTTCGGAGTTTTTATGGTCTTATTTGTTTGTTTATTTGCTTTTTGTGTGTATGTTTTACAAGAATAAAGCAAAGCTAAATTTTCTTAAGACCATTACAGGAGCCGGATAGGTGCACCCAGGAGTACTCAGGAGCTGCAAGCTACTTCTGTTTGGACATACAGTCATTCCTTGTCTGTTTCTGTTTTTTAACTAGTGTTGCTCATGACATCACCAACCTTGAATTCAATCTGCTGACCACTACTCTCACCATTTTGGGGTGAATTATATCTTCTTGCTTGTTGCAAGGTTTCTGCCGTATTTTATATGTAAATGGACTGCCAGATTCAACAGTGGTTTTGCAGAGTAATTCATCCTAAGAAGCTGCCTCTACAGCCAGCACTATCACAGTGCAGGTTTTTAGCTTCCTGGAGCTTGGAAGCTCTGTCTTTGCCAAAGTCAATGGCTTCTTGAACATTTTTCCTGGTCAGTGGAAATGGAATATTTATTACTTTTCCTCTGCAGGGAATTTTCAAAATGAATCTGAAGAATCACTTCTGGAAAAATCAGTCTTGTAATCTCAGATTTCTTCAAAAGTGCCACACTGTTAACATCTTTTCATGACAGAACAGTCTATTATTCTTATTTCATTTTCAAAATTTCTAAAGGGAGGGTTTATCTTTGTATCTCCTGAAACCCTTTTTCTAGAATAGTTGCTTCTGTTTCTTTTATAGCAAAATATTTTAACACACTGATAGAAAGGGAGGGTGGGTTCATCTCATTCATTTTGCTCATGAAAATGTTAAGCATTTAAAGCACAGCTTGTTGTTTAAGGTATTTTCACAGTCTGGAAGAGAAACATGAACCAACAGCATAGTCCAGTGAGGTTGTGCTGTAGCTTGAGCAAGAGATATGCCTCCGTTTCACAGACCATTGAGCAAGTTGTACTGTCATCTTCTTGTTTGTTTTGTGATCAGACCCACTGAATTGCCCTCTGGATGTTTCTGTTTCCCCCCTTTTTGATATAGAAGGAACCCAAATGATTGGTTTCACCCAGATGCCTAATAGTTAGATTGCTAAAATTAGCATAATGAATGCTACCCCACAGGCCTCATTCAAATTTGAAAATGGGAATTAGGCATTTATATCATTTGGACATTTTCAAAAATGTCCTTCCTGGTAAATGCAATCATCAGTACCCTCCATACCCCTTGAGTATGCATAACTGAAGATTGGCTACTTCAGGAGATATTGCTTGGCTTCTTGGAGAGATATTGCTCAGCTTCTTGGAGAGATATTGCTCATGAGAATAATGCTGTTGTTTGCTTATATACTGTGACACATACTGTGTTCACACACACGGATTGTGCCCCCCTTGGGCATACTAAATAGCACTTTGTCTGTGATGGCATCTTTCATCATGTCCAGTTTTAAAAACAATCTTTATCAGCAAGACAAACTGAGGAACATTTTATGCTAGAATTATTCTAAGAATAGAAATCTGCTGGATATCTGTGCAAGATGCCTCCTGGGTTTATTGTCTTGTGGGCTCTTGGATCTTTTCTTGAAAGTGTAGGTAGGCACTATCTTTGAAGCAGATCAAGCTGGGAGACTCCTCTGCTAGCTGTTTCCTGTAGCCCCGTAGGATATAGACATAGACATATATGTACCTTGAACTTGTCTGGTGCTGGGTTTTGGTAAGCTTTCCAGCTGAGTTTAACTAAAGTTTATAGTAACTGAGACAGAGTCAGAACAAACCATTTGAATGGTGATTATGGAATGGAAATAATCTTTCTTCCCCTGGACTTCTGGACACCTAAAGGTCAGCATCTCTAATTTAGATACCAAATCAGGTTTAGAAAAGGTACATATGCCTAAGGTTTGCTTCTTCTGTGATCCATAGGTGGCCCAAGGTAAGGTAGTTAAAGAAGGCTGATGGGGAGATGTCTATCTTTCTTAGAAACTGTTCGTTGTTTTGGTTTGGTTTTAATAAATGCTTTGATGTCATCTACTCTCATCAGCTCTAGTTTGAAAAACCCAGCTTGGCATAAGCAAGAATTTATTCTAGCTCGGTTTTTTTTCTGGCTGGTGGTTGCTTCTAACATGGAGGGGTGACATGGCAGCTCAGTCCAGATGATAGGAATTATTGTCAGGTGTTTTCTCAGTTTATACACTGCAGGCTGGCCCTGATGAACAACAGATAATGCAGACTACCTCCCTTTTCTCTGTCTTCTCCACATTTTGGCACACAGTATTCACTGTTTACTGATCAGATATTGTAGAGATTCCTGGTTTACTGACTGTCTCAAAGTGGTTTTGTTCTATTTTCATCATCCTTAGTTGGTAGGATGTGCACCAGTTAGGATATCTGCTGTTCAACGTAGGGCTGAATTTCACCTTGAAACCTCAGTTCTGTCAAGAGTTTAAAGATTAAATGCCACCTCTCTAAGTGAGTGTCAGAATCACCACAAAAATTACTGGAGAGGTAAGAGACATAATCCCTTAGGAGTATCTCATTGATCCTCTCATGGTTCCCAGGCAGCATCTAGTCCTGAATGCATGACTGTCCATTTCTTCAGATCAGTTGATTTAGTTACACATCCCTTGGGCTTGTCAGGGGGGAAATTTGTATCCTTGGAAAGAAGCAAATGTCAAATAAAAGCTACTCCAAACCATATCAAACAGCATTATTCATTGCAGTAAAGTGCAGATGTTGCCTGAGACTGTAAAGCAGCTATTTCTGTTGGTCCTGCTGCAGCCAGCCCCACTCCACTGTGTCTAGTGGAACACTGCATATTATGTGGATTGTTTTTTGGTGCTGGCATCCAGCATGGCATCTAAAAGCTGCTGTGCTGGAGAAAGATCATTCATTGTTTTCTTCCAGATTCAGAGGCTCTAGGATCATTCTCCCTCCTCTCCTACGTGTGTCTATGTGGAACATCCTTGAGAATTTTTGACAGTTGTCCTTCATATTGCATGATTTATGCTCTCCGAAGGAAACATTATCTTTTCCCTTGCAGTAGCATTCATGGTCATTTCCCTTCCCCCACAATAAAACAAGACAAGAAAAGCCCAAACAAAACCAACCAACCAAACAAAAAAAAATAAAAATCCCCAAACACACACACAGAATAGAACCAAAAACTCCGGATAATATTTTTTTCATAGGAAAAAATACAATGAATGGGGATATTTTCCCAGTATTTTATCATACACAGGCGTTTTGGTATGAATTGAAGAGTTAACTTCAGCTGATGATTTTTCACACGTACCCGGAGCCCTCTGGTGGTCACTGAAGATTTAAAATTTCCGTTTCTTTGATATTTATCCAAGTGTATATGGCCACATGTAAGACTTATTTTATGACTGAGTTTTTTGAGGGGGAAGTTTGCAAATATTGTGTAACATTTTTTTTCATTCTTTTTTCCCACACACATTCACCAATTCTGTCGATTAAAAATGGTATTGTTCTGTTACCTAGTAATAGGTACTTGGAAAATTGGTTTGGCCTGAGAAGTGCCATATTTACTCTGCGGGCAATGGAAGCTGTTGCTGTGCAGTTAAAGAAAATTCAGGGAGTGTTTTGAAGTTGGAATTAATTTCAAATTGGCATGTACTGAAACTTTGACATTGCCATAGCATTTCCTTTTAAAACTCAAGCTTAGAATCCAATTATTTGCCTTCCAAGGGTAGCTGATTGTGTGGAGAACAGGGAAAGGGGTGGAGGAAGCGGGGAGGAAGGACATATGAAGAGTCAACATAGAGTAATGCTGAACTTTCTAGATGTCAGCCTTCAGTCTTCTCTACTTAAGCACTTTAGCTGAAACATCATCGTTGGCTGGTTACCCCAGACAGTTAAAAACATAAGATCGGTCATGCTTGGTTAGACCAGAGGGACATATCTTCTGGTGTCATGCCTCCAAGAGACATCATGATCTAAAAGAAGTTATCCCAGGTTAGACTTACATCTTGCACTCCCTGTAATATCAAGCTATGGAGCAGCTCTCTGTCTGGATCTAAAAAAACAAACCTTCCTCTTTATGCTGTTGTCAGACTTTGACCCACCCACTATCTACAGGACACAATGGAGATAATCTCTGAAGTTCTATCTAGACAACAGGAGACAATCTCCTTCAAGAAATCACAGGATAGAGTAAAATACAATTGAAACATTCTCCTCAAGATGTCTGTCCTACAGAGGTCCTCATCTGTGTGTTCCTGGGACATCCCAGCACAGACCAATACAGGACTTCTGGAAATCACCTCCTTCTGAATGAGTGGGACTATGAATTTTGTGCTGGGCTGGTCAGCGTAAGGCTGTTAGCAGTGGAAATCCATCCAGGACACTGATATATTTTGTTTTTTTGCCTGATGCCCCTTGGGAGGAAGGGGCAAGGGTCAGCTCGGAGGGAGGGAAGGAAGGAGACTGATTTATAGAAGGAAAAGACTAAATACTGCTTGAGAGGGTACATGTGATCTTCTTAGTATTCAACATGCAGTATGCTTTTGTGTGTGTATTTATGTGATGCACACCCAGGGGAGGTTAAAAACCTATTCCCATAAGGGTCAGATAAACCTATGCCTTTTAACCTCTGGGGTCAAGGCAGACATGTAGTCCCCTGGGGATGCTGGCAGTGAGCTCATTGCTTGGTAGTTGCAGGACAGATTATGAATGATGTGATGTGTCCAAGGCCATCCAAGGAGCAGCCAGAGGGGAGACCTGCTACAGAGCTTGGACTAACCCAATGCTGCTGGTCCTTCCATCATGCTGAGAACAGGAGCAGATTTGGATTGCTTGCTTTCTGGGTAGGCACCACCCCAATTTGATTAATAAAATACTGCCTATTTGCTCAGAAGTGGGTAAAAGAATATTGTGGTCACTTAAGAAGCAGCTGTAGGGACAGACAATTTGTATAAATTTTTTCATTACATGGGTTGAAGTCTTTATCTTGTTTCTTAGCTGGGTGTGGAAGCTGTAGGGGTCAGGAGGAGGTCTGGGAGCCAGGTTCTTCTCAGATCACTGTCCTGATTGTACTCTAAGCAATCGCTCAGACACATTTCTCTCATGCATTGAATAGCAATAATAGCAGTTCCCTGCCCTTCCTGCTGCTGAGAAAATTTAACAGTTAATCAATTTGAAGATGGTACGATATTGCAAGCCAAGCAGATCTGGCCCTGATCTACCTTTGATGGAAAGATATGGGTGATACAGCAGATGACATTTAGGATCCTGTCTGTGACATAGTGCAGAGATGATGGCCCTTCTATGGTCAACTAATTTTCATCAAGCAAGAAAACCTTAGTTTCCTTCTTATTGCAGGCTTATTAACGTCTTCACAATTATATGTCTTGGTTTGAACTGATGACCTTGCTGTTCTTTAGTCTCCTAAGCCAGCACTGACACCTGCTAAGAAAAGATTCTGTTTATTCCCCATCTCAGAAAGAATAAAAATAAAATTTGTACAGAACAAAGAACCTTGAAGTGCTAAAGAGCAGTAGGAAGCCAAATCCAACCATTAGACAGCATGAGAGCTTTGAAAGCCTGAATTAAATAGCCAAATTGCTGAATGACCCTCCTGAAGAGAAGTCACCTTTCACTCAGAGGTGCAGACTTGTCCTCCTTAGTGCATGCATGTGCATGTGAGGGAAGCAGGCTTGGAAATAGAGGAACAAGGCTGGTATAGCACTGCAGACTCCTGTCAGGAGCAGAGTGCACTGAGTTAAGCAGTTTACTGCAGATGAGAATGTCTGTGCTGGCTTATGAGGTGCATAGATCTGTCTAAGTCCTCTAGCAGGTAACTAGCTTACTCAACTGTCCATTCCCTGTTATATTTTCTTAGATAGCACCTGTTTATTCTTCCCCATCCTGGTCATCTTTTAGATTTCTGAAGTGACAAGGGATTCTGGAGGAAGGAGAAGATATTTTGCTCCAGAGAAAGAATAGGAATGTATTGTTGCTTTTGAGCATTGTAAAAAAAATAAAATAAAATAATAATTGTTCACAACTCCCTGTTCAGTCTTGGGATCCTCTATGTGGAATTGTATACCACCAAGTTTTTCCACGGGAGTATGAAGAATACTGTAATTTACATCCTAAAGACAAATGGACTTGTATTTGGAGATTGTAGACTCATCTCCAGAACATATGTTCCTTTTCTGTGAAATGAAACCGCAGGATTCAACTCAAGAAAAAAAACTCCATTCCCTTCCCCTCTTTCCCCATAGTCAGACATGATTTCCCTCACACCTGCTGTGTACCTACCTCTAAAGTGATCTCTGTTTCTCTTGGCTCTGCTCTCTTCTTCCAGCTGCTGTGCATAGGATAGCTGAGAGCTTCTGGAACTACTGTAGTGATGCCAGCCCAGCTCCCACCAGGCAGGCAGAGCCTCTTTTTGTGCAATGAACTATGCAATAGCCTTAAGCCATTACACTGTGGCTGCTACTCTTATTTTGTGATGCTGAGGTCAACACTCACTGTTTTCACATATGTAGCTCTGTAGGTCAATCAGCCCAGGAGGAACTTACCCATTAATGTTATTGGGAATGAGGGAAAAGTGGTGCTTTCACATGAAGGACTCAGTGGTCTGTTTCCCTCCTGATAAAGCACTGATTTGGGATAGAGGCAGAAAGGGCTCTCTTCCATCTCAGCAATGACAGCATAAGAATTTGCTCTTTTAGGACAGTTGCTTTCTTGATTTTTTTCTAACAAAGCTCTTAATTGCTTTTACTGATGTAATAATTGATCTGGCAGTGCAACCTCAGATTCTACTAAGCATTTCCAATGGGCTCAGATTAAATAGCATACAATTAATTCAGCTGTGAAAACACCTCCCTGGAATGATCTTTTAGATGAGATCAGGATATAGGCTACCTCTGGCTTGTCTGTAGCACTTCAGAGGAAAGGGGAACATCCCACAGGACATTGTTTAAGGATAACCTTCCTGAAGGGATACTTTTTGCTTAATCCCTGCCACTTAGAAACTGTTTTTTATGTGCTATGACAAAAACAAAGCTCCTAAAATTTCCCATCTGTTGTGGTTTAATGGTGAACAGACTGTGTGGGGTGGACAGGTGTTAACCCTGGGACCCTGAGGAATCAGAGGGCTGTTATTCCCCTCCCTTCCCTGCCACACTCCACATAACAAGGAGACAGGAAAGTGGGGGTGTGTGTGGAAGGGTGGTTCTGTCTCTTCCTTCCCTAGCTCTGGGAGCTGCAACCACATCTCTGCAGGACTGGCCCTAACTCCATGTGCATTACACAATCCCTCACCATCTGAGACTGGGTTTTGTATAGAGTTCTATATCCTTCTTCCCTTAATATTCTTTTTTCTGTTTTTCTCCTGTTATTAATTAAATTTGTTATAGTCTTAACTTCTAATCTTGGGTGAGGTATTTTTTCCTTTTTCCTTACTCCCTTTTTTACCCTGCCCTGGGAAGGTAAAGGGTGCTAATCGACAGAAATCCTATTCTATGTTTCATAGAGGAGCCCTAAACAGAGACACCATCTATTGCAAGATGCATGAATCCTGCTCCATATTTTGCTAAATTCTTAGCCTGAATGACATCTTCTAACAATAAGTTCCACAAGTTATTTAGATGCCATGTGAAAAACATTCCACTGTACCTGCCTCTGTTGTAATTGAATGGCCTTCTATTTCCTGAACAAGGCATTAATTTTGCCATCTCCTTCCTTTGATATTTTTATCTATTGCAGTCCTCATTTATTGCCTCTTGGAACCAAGCAAAGCCAGTCATTCTCATATCTCTTTATGCCACCAGCTTTCTACTCCTCTGGGGTTTTGCCCCTCTGTTTCTGATTCTGCTTCTGTGATGTTTTGTCTTGATATCCTTTCTTGATAACTAACTGAAGTTAGAAGCAAAATGAGTGGATGGCTTTGTTAGTGCCTGGGTTTCACTTCAAAAGCTCAGAGGGAGAGTGATGTTTCAAATGAAGGTGCATCACAGTTTTATCTTTTGTATTTTCTATCCTATTATGTACATTTAAGATCAGTACAACTGCCTATGCAAGTTACTGATGCTACCAGGTATTCTGGTTATTCTATACTCTTAGAGGAAGGCATGTCTAAGTGCTGTGATAACTTTAATTGCTTGTCAAGACATTTGCAAAAATTTAATAATAGCCGCTGCTTGCCACCCAGAATGTGCACTCAGGTTCTCTAGGATTACACTGGAAGAAGTGAATTTGCCATCCTTATCAAAATTGCAGCTTGCATTACTTTCCATGCAGATAATGATTTCAACTCAGGTGATTTTTATGTTTTAGCCCTGAAGTCCTTCATGCTCTCCAAAGAGTTAAATTAATCACATGCTTGGCATTGGCCTCAGAGATTTTTTTAAAGGATGAAAAATGATATTAAGTGTTGTTAGCTTCTTCTTGAAGGATAGCACTCTTCATTGTGGGTACCTGGGTCTATGTTTAATTGAGGGAGAAAATGCTTGAAAAGGTATGGATGGCTTCAGCTCTGTGATGTCTGAGATGCAGAAGAATGAATCACCAGGGTGGAAGAATTGCTTGCTTTCTTTTCCTTCAGTAGTCCCAGAGTGGTGTCAGGCTGGAACCTGCAAATTTATAGCTTCAAATGAGCTCTGGATATACAGATGCCATGTGGATTCCCACTCACTTCCAGGTCACACTGTAGGCTTAGCATGCTATTTGCAAGCTGCTGTAGATACGGGGCCATGGCCATCATGAGTTCTGAGCTTATTTTTATGCCTTCTTCCTTGCTTCTAAAAAACTTCAGGTCTCTTTTCTGGACAGAAATTCATTAATCACTGGGAGATCTAAACCACTGTCTCCCTATCAGATTTGGAGTAAGTAAATAGTAAAAATGCTGATGAGGACAAAGACAGTAATAAAGTTCTTCTGGAAATAGTGAAACCAGAGTCTGATGGACAATGATTAATGTGCCTATGAATTGATGTGGGTGGGTAGAAGACTGCTGAGCTCTAGACTGATTTATGAAAGCTCTTAGAGCTGTGTTTGAGCACTTTAAATGAGACTTTCATACCTCACAGAATTATTGTGAAGGGAAAATAATAATTCAGGGTATATTTGATCCTATGGGGAAACAGTACTGGCATGGCGTTGGGCAGGAAAATTAACACAAGATACAAAGAGTATTTTTGAGGCACTTAGATGCTGGAAGAGTTTCTGTAAAAAAAATCTGGAATAATGGTTTGGTTTGTGGCTTTCACTGCTAATTGTCACAGGGAATTGTCTTTGTATTGGAAGAAGGCACCAAGGTAACTGTTCAATATAGAATATGGAGAATGTCTCTACTTGTAAAAGACCCAGAAGAGTTCATTGTGCAGTGGGTGAGAGGTGAGTGGCAATTAAGGTTATAGTTTCAAGCAGTAGATGCCGAAGTTCTGATACTGTTATTGCTTTCAACATGCTCCCCAGGATGGACAAGAGTGGACACTAGCCTGAGTGAGTACTGCTAATGCAGAAACTGGTTAACACTATTACAGATAAAGTTAGAATAAAAACTGGGCTAGGCAATGGCTGCACTGCTACCAGGTGTCTGTCAGGGCAAGGGTGAATGTCTTACATGTAATCCCAGAGCTATTAGGATCTCTTTGCACAGACTTGTTCCCAAGCAGCTGAGCTATCCCTAAACTTGGCATGATCCTGTGGTGTACCTTGTCCTAACCCCCTCCTTCCCAAATAGTTTTCAGTCTTGCAGTGCTTATATCAGGCCAATGTCTTGCTCTTCAGGATCCAGAGATACACCAGAACTGTCACATCCTGATCCCTGTGTATGTTGCTGTTGGGAATAAACTGAAAGAGGAGCTTGAAGGGATAGTTGAATCATAGAATCATTCAGGTTGGAACAGACCGTTGGGATCATCAAGTTCAACCATTAACCCTACTCTACAAAGTTAATCCCTAAACCAAGTCTCTCAAAACCCCATCCAAATGACCCTTAAACACATCCAGGGATGGCAACTCAATCACCTCCCTGGGCAGCCTACTCCAGTCTCCAAAAGAGACGTAGAACTGTAAAAGCAAGATGACCCTAAAATAGCAGATAAGCACTTTATCAAGGTCTGTGGTTCTGTATGGTCATAATCAATCTTATTAGTACATCTTAATTTTGAATTAAAAAAAATTAAACTGAGGTGGAACTGGAAAAAGAATGAAATTAATCTTGAGGATGCAAAAATAGTTTAGAAATGGCTGAGTCTGAATTTTGTGTCAAGTACAAAGCTCTCATTTGCTTATTCCTCCTTCTACCCATCTGACAACTACTGAGCTGACAACTGTGTTGTTTTTTAAAAAAAAACTAAAGGAAAAGCAAGTGCTGTGGACAAGACACACAGACATGTGGTTTGCAGACACATCTTAGGCAGGTGCATGGTCTGACATGCCCATAGGTTGGCTCACCACAGGCACAGCAGGACATTTCCTAGGAAGGCAGGCTGCTTAGAGTGGCAAAATGTCAGGCTCTGCCACTGCAGGAGGACTCTGGTACCAGCCACTTGTGCAGTAAGGACTGACACTATCTGCTTCCTTGCACTGTAGGCATAGGTGGGTAGTCTGGATGGTGTGTCTGCCAGGAGCAAGTCTGATGGTATTTGGTCCTTCTGACTCCTTGGGTGGGGTTGGTCCCAGCACCAACTGTTGCTACCCTGCCCCAACACAATGGCAGATACCACATGATCAGCTGCTTGGATGTAATGCTTTTGTTGCTGTCACATGGATCTGATTTCCTGACAGGGAAGAGATGTTTTCTGTTTAAAATAACAGTATTTCCAGGGTCTTGTCACAGAATATATACAAAACCTTTTTTCCTGGTTGTCAACACTAAATTTTTGCCAGTGCTGCTGGGCATTTTTGAACTAGCTCTGAACCTGTTTTCACAAGCACACACATGCATGTCTGTACTTATGCAACCTCCATTAACAAGAAAGAACACTCAGTATAAACACATATACACACAGAGCCATATGGACACATGCTCATTAATTGAAACCAGACTCATATACTGAATCTCTTTGTTAGCATCCAAATCCTGGCCAATCTGCCAGTACTTATGAGATGCAAGACTGGATCACTTCCATTGTCTGTCACTTAAAAGCTGAAAATTATTTTGCTGGCCCCTAGCCCTTGCTCCCAATTTTTTTGAGAAATAGTGTTTTGTCTGAATGCACACGTGGATATATTTATATTTTGTGCAGTATTTTACAGGTAAGCTATAGCTGATGCTTACTCCTATGCAGATAGTTCGTTCAAGGCATAGAAATAACTTCAGTTGTCAGATCCAGCTTAAGTGGACAGAAACACAGTTTGTTCCCTAGGAGGAATATAATCTTTTAAGTATTCTCTGCACACTGGAAAACAAAAAGACTTATTTTGAGGAACAAAATCAAATACCTAGGAAATATCACTATTAGGTTTGTTGTGAACCTGAATTAATTGCTTTGGTGTCCCAAACCATTCATCAATCTTTAATACAACAGCACATGGTGTTTCACCACAGGACCATGCCTCACTGAGCAGGCACAGTGGGAGCAGCTTTGAGGAGAGGTCAGAGCTTGGTAGCAGTAAGGACTGCAGAGTGCAAAGCCTTTGCCTCCTTTGCCTTAGTTACTACAGACATTGGAAAGTTGAAAGAGAATGAGATGGAAGCCCCCAGGTTGGACGCAAAGGTATCTTCACATTAAGGCTGTTAAGCTCTCCCAGGGCAATTCAGAAGCAGTGCCTGACTTTGCCACAGCTTTCTGTGTGATGTTGTGAGAGGCAGTCAGATTGCTGTAGCCATTTGCTGAGTTTGCATGTACCACTTTACCCTCTCATCAAATGAAGGATCAATTTTATGTGGCCACACATAAAGGCATCTTATATCTTCTCTCCAGTGTTTGAGGTCTGGTCATGTGAGCAGATCCCTGTATTCTACACAGTGCTCTGTGGGCAGAAGATGCAGACAGGTCTGGTATCATGAATACATGTATCTCCTGGTCATGATTTGGATATGTAAAATTCTTTCCTGGAAATCAGGGCTCCAGCAGCCTCTGTGGTGAGCACTGCCCAACCTTCAAACACACCACACCAGCTTTTCTTGAGATTTTTCTAAATGTTTTGGTCTGCCTATCTCTGCCAAAAGAGCCTTTCTTTGGAGGGGGCAGGAAACAGCAGTGACAAAGAGTGGAGTGAGCAAGCCAAGCCTAGTAGAAGTTTTACCTGGTGAAGAAGAGCATCCTAAGCATGGGGACCTGGGAAAGGTGCACCAGCTGGCAGCAAAAGCTTCCTTGCAAACATTTTATGTCATCCTGTTGAATTCATGCTCTGTATCAATGTTGCAGACCATAATTTTCCTGAGGACTTAGTATTTTAAAAGACACTATATGTATTTGATCTGTCTTCACTCTAAAAGCCCATCAGGATGATTTGCCAGAGATTTACTGTGCCTGTACTGGGGGGAGGGAAAGCAAATCATTAAGCCTTGAATACAGCCTGCCATCTGGATGGGCTCAATGCGCAAGAAGGCGTAAAGTTGGGATGCAAATGTGCAATACTTGGTTCTCAGCCAAGACAGAGCTTGTGCTCAATTGTTTAAAAACAGATCTACGCAGATGTGACTGACTGCAGAGGGGCTGATGGGAGCCCTTGGGATCTGCTTTGCAGAATCATTGCACTGGAACCCATGGGAACTGTGCTTTGAGTGCATTTCTATATGTGAGCTCTTGGTGTCTTGATAGTGGCACCTAAGATTAATTGATCCTTTTGACATTTATCTTTGTGTTCTTCTGTGTCCCATCCAGAGGGTTCACAATGGTAGGAATTTTCCTGGTGTTTCATAGATCAGGAATCCTGACCTGAGGTGACTAGTGGCTTAAGGAGATGTGTGCAACCTTCCTTCTACCTCTGTTTGTTCAGGCAAGAAGATAAGTACAGCTACCTGTATCAAGAATATTACAGTGGGTTGTAGAAACCAACTCCTCTCTCTGCCTTTACCCCCAAATTTTCAGCATTGGCCATGAGCTGTTTCCTTTTGTATGTAGAGGCACCCAGTCACTGTGGTGGCCAAAATTAATGATCACCATTGCATCTTTTTACCTGTGATCTGCTTATGAATCAATTTCCCTGTCTCTAAAATGCCTGTGAGAATGATTTGGTTTTGTAGGGGTGACTGGAAGACAAAAGTCCTCTTGAGAGTGGGAACAGTTCAGTGGTGATAATAATGAGGCGAATCAAAAAGCCCAGGAGGGAAGCAGAGCTCTGTATTCTATGCAGTGTGCTGATGGCATGCAGATAAACATGGCCATAGAGTGAATAAGAAGATGGCCTCATCTGTGGAGCACTCGTGTGCTGAATGAGGCAGTGCATCCAGGAGAAAAGGAAATAATATAGGGTCAATTAATTAAAATTGTACCTCTATTATTACTGCTTCTAGAGATTGGTTCTTCTCCACAATCCATTTGGTATCAAATCAAGGTGGGGGTGGGAATAAAATGCTTATTTTTAGAGACTCTTGTGGGGTTGAAACTTACATTTGAAATCAAAAGCCATTTCCTGTCCATATTTGAAGTTGGTATCATGCTATTCTGCAGCAGTTGCTAGTGGAAACTGTTGATGTGTTGGTACACTTCCATTATCCATCACTCTGCTATGCAGTTCGGGAACTGGAAGGCATGCAGGTGGCTTCATTTTAATATCTATTTAAAGTGTAAATGGCTGTCTGCAGTGCCCTTTGAAAAGGCAAAGGCTATTAGAAGCTTTCAACACTGGTGGGAACTATGAATGCACATGTGATAGAGAAGAGTGGCAAACATGATGCAAGATAATTGCTGATGGCTTTGAGGATTAAAGCTGAGACATCTGTCCTTTGAGTACCTGTGGGATGTCTGGAAGTTGACAGCATTGGAAAGCAAGAGGAAGGCAGTCCTCAAGGAAGCAGTGTGTTGGGGGGGGAGACATGACACGTGTCAGCCAACCCATCACTGAAAAGTTGGGGATCAGACTGGGAGAAGGATGCTTCTAGTTAAATAATGGCAAGTGATTCATACACTGTTCCTGTTAATCTGGCTGTCTTGAAGGTGGGAATGCAGATAGGATAGTAACCTTATTTTGCTTGTTGGAAACAGTCAGGTATAAGGTTTTGGTAGACCTAGAAGGCAGGGGTAGTATTATTTCTTTCTCATACTAGAAATTTCTTCCCAGACCTGCTGGAGGTGACTTGGCAGCCATGCTCTCAGCCTGTAAAATATGTTATGTGAAACTATGGAAGTTGAGATTAATCCATGCATATGAAGGATGCTGTTATAAACAGAGCAATTTCAGACAGTGAAAGAGATGAAAAGCAAGAGCTCAGGGTCTATTGCTTTCCAACTAAAGCACCTTCTCATTGAGAGAGCACTGTGATGAAATGAGTTCCATTTGCTTGGATCCCATTAAGATGAGCAATTCTGGGGAAAAGAGTATGGTTACAACATAGGGACATGGATATGTTCTCTTAGTTTCACCTGGTATGACACGTGTGCGGCTTTGCAGTGTTTTTGACCTGAATTTCATCCACATCTGACTCTACTATGTCTCAAAAGCTTTCCTGATATTTGGATATCTGTGCAATAAAGATAGAATAGTCAGAAAGTTACAGACAGGCTAACTTTCCTGATTGTGGCTTCTTGGAGCAAGTAGTGCGTTTATCTATAGTATATACATTGGCTTAAGTGGCATTGATTTTCCTCTGGGCTTTAAAGGGCTCCTGCATGACTCCCAGCTTGCTGCTCTGCCAAATTTTGCTTCCATCTCTGCAGTAGGGAGAGAGAAGAAGACATGTAAGAAAGGATAAAAGGAAACAGTCATGGTAGAAAGCACCTGCTTTTCATTAAGCTTTGCCTTCGAAGCAGAAAGTAAAAAAAAAAATAAATGTGTTTTTTACCGTGTGAATAGAAAAAGAAAATGGGACAGAGAGACCCCACATGGGACTTCAGTGTAGGTGCTTAATATATGTCAAAGCCATAGTAATCTGAATATGAACATTTGTGAAGGCCAGTGTGCATTAGCTGTTCTGAAGCACACTGGACCTGGATGTGACTCTGCTTTATTCTTCATAACTGTTTATCTGCTTGAAGTTGTGAGTTCTGACCTGAATGCAAATATGAACTTTGCCTTTACTGCAGTAAGGTCATTGCAAATATTCTGGTAGGCACATGGCAAAAAAAAAAAGAAATTACTTCTCTGATCTCTTTGTCTCCCTGCTGGGTAGTTTCAAGGTCTATACTGGGTGTCTGTGTTCAGTTTTTCTGGGTTGACTGTTTGAAATGAGATATTTAAATTGATGGAGCTTGCTAAGCCTCTGCAGCTTCCACAGATTTCACTGGCAACTCATCAATATTAAAATCACACCCCTGAAATCTGGTTACCTTAACACAGATCTAGCTACTGGCGTGCTGCAACCAGTCTTAACCTAGGGCTGGCTCTCTGGGAAACCAAGAAAGACCTTGTTTTGTTAAGATCTGCTAGAAGTGGAGTAAGCTGGAGAGGGTCTGCCCCTGAAGCAACAACATTAAGGTCTTAAAGGGCTGTAGTCTTTCCACCTTCAGGCCACCCCAGTATCTCGTCCATTCTCTGTTTCCATTCTGCTTGCCTCATTCTGATGCAATTTCTTTGCTTTAGTTTCTCTGACAGTACACAGGAAAGAGGATGACATTAACTGGAGGAGTGAGGGGCAAATCCCTTTATCTCCTTGAGCTCAAAAGAGCTCTCAGAGGCTGAAGGGCATTGAGCCACGGTCATCTGTTCAGGCCTGATGATTAGAAAGCTTTTGCTCGTCGTCCCATTGAGTTTCTTCTTCTATTTCCATTTGCCCTGTAGGTTTTTCATTGGCAATAAACACTTCCACGATGTTACCATTTATTTGAGACAAGACATCCCTGACAGGCCTTTTCTACATGATATCACAGGCCCAGCTGAGGGCTGCTGAGTGAGGCTGGGGCAGGCTTCCATTTCTGAATTATACCGTGACAACACAACACTGTCCCTAACTGGGGATGCCCATGACTCAAGTCATAGGTTCACAAGATACATTCAGCAGAGGCAGTTGCTGGGCTTGCACTGACCTCTAGTGACAATGCAGGGGACCAGGGTCTTCAGCCATCAAGGGTCTGAGAGGGCACACGTGGGTCCTCCTCACTTGATGGTTTACAACGGTGCACTCTAGTTTTTGGCAGGATTGTGCACATGAGCTTCTGGTACTACCTTGGAGAAGCAAGCCTGCCACCTGCAAAGGGTCTGTCTGCTTGGCAGATGAAGGCAGTGTGTCTCAGATGTTCCAAACTCCATACACCTCCCCACTAAACCACTCATCCTCCCCCAGCTCACCAGTGCTGTGAGGGTCTTAAAAGACTTCTGCACTGTTTGTTCTTCCTATCCACCTCATTCTCCCTCTTGCCCCATTTCTTTTTGCTGCTTCATTGATGCATGGCATCTGATCACTGCCAGTACACCCTCCTGGGTATGCAGTGCCCATGCTTCTTGCCTCTGGGATGGACCTAAGTACTTCATTCTGGCTTTTCACTTCTGCCTCTCATGCCTTCACTTCACTTCTTTCATTTCATGCCTCACCATGACTCTCTTGCAGAGCCTGCAAGCCTTTTCCAGAGCTTCAATGCCAAGTGCAGGGCTTCTATGCCACAAAGCTGCTTATTGTGCTGCATGGTTGATCATCCTCTATGTAATGTTCATGAAGCACCTCCTGCTTCGGGTTGCTATTTAGAAAAAGAACCCCCTAAAACATACATTGAAGCTGTGATGAGGCTATCTTTTAACTTCATGAGTCTGTAAACAAAAATGGTGAGAGCTTTGTGCCCAGTCCTGTGAGCTGCTAAATGTGCCCCCAAAACACAGAGTAGCCTCAACTTTTAGGGATGTCAGTAGGACTTGTGGGCTGTAAGCAGCTTCCAGGGAGCCCTGTATTGGCCAGGAGCATAAGGGAGATCTGCCATGGCTGCAGGGTGAAGAGCATGTGGAAGCCTCTTCTCCTGCCCTGCCATCTCTTCATGATGACCATCCTCCCCTGTCCCAGGCCATGCCCACAGCATCAATTTTTCTTTGCTTGGCTAAACTGTGCTGTCGTGTGCATGTGTGGTTTCTGGGCTCTTATAACAAGATAATGCCTCATTCAGTTGATATTCTG
The DNA here is from genome assembly GCA_024611195.1 of Ceyx melanurus. Lineage (NCBI taxonomy): Eukaryota > Metazoa > Chordata > Aves > Coraciiformes > Alcedinidae > Ceyx > Ceyx melanurus. The sequence goes on along the minus strand of JANHGL010014820.1, from coordinate 78,295 downwards.
TCTCTCAGAGCCACATATCCCCCTACCCCCTCAAAGCCATAGGAATTACAGCTCAGCCTCCTCATCTCTGTGTTACCATCAGAGCAGGGCCCAAAAAGATCTACAATGAGCATTTCAGCGAAACAAACCCTTTATTCTGGGAGTTTATTCCTGAGGAAGAACTAAGATGCTCCACAAACCTCAGGAAAAAAAAACTTCCCAACCTGCATAGCTTAATTATCTAGTCAGAAGAAGAGTATCTCTCGCTCTTGCCTCCTTGGCTCTCCCTCAGTTTTAGTACTTCCTGCACCAGATTTACTGCGGTCAAATGCCCTAAATTAGTCATAGAATCATAGAATGTTTAGGGCTGGAAAGGACCTCCAAAGGTCATCTAGTGCAGCCTCTCTGCAGTGAGCAGGGACACCCTTAACTAGACCAGGCTGCTCAGAGCCTTGTCCAGCCTCTCCTTGAATATCTCCAGAGATGGTTCCCCAACCATCTCCCTGGGGAGCCTATTCCACTGATCCACCACCCTCAAGGTAAAGTACTTCTTCGTAATATCTAGTCTAAATCTACTCTTCTCTAATTTAAACCCATTACCCCTTGTCCTTTCACTACAGACCCTTGTAAACAGCCCCTCTCCAGCCTTTCTGGAGGCCCCCTTCAGGTACTGGATGGTGGCTATATGATCACCCCAGAGCCTTCTCTTCTCCAGGCTGAACAACCCCAGCTCCTTCAGCCTGTCCTCATAAGAGAGGTGTTTCAGCCCTCTGATCATCTTTGTTGCCCTCCTCTGGACCCGCTTCATCAGGTCCATGTCTTTCCTATGTTGAGGGTTCCAGAACTGGATGCAATACTCCAGGTGAGGTCTCATCAGAGCAGAGCAGAGGGGCAGAATCACTTCTCTCAATCTGCTGACCACACTTCTCTCGATGCAGCCCAGCATACAATTGGCCTTCTTGGCTGCAAGTTCACACTGATGGCTCATGTCCAGCTTCTCATCCACCAATACCCCCAAATCCCTTTCTGCAGAGCTGCTTTCCAGCACCTCATCCTCCAGCCGGTATTGATAGTGAGAGTTGCTCCAACCCAGGTGCAGGATTCTGCATTTAGTCTTGTTGAACCTCATGAGATTCAGCTGGGCCCACCTCTTCAGCCTCTCCAGGTCCCTTTGGCTGACATCCCATCCTTCCAGCCTTTCAACAACACCACTCAACTTGGTGTCATCTGTGAACTTGCTGATGGCACTCTTGATCACATTGTCATTATCATTAATAAAAATATTAAACAATACAGGTTCCAGTACAGACCCCTGAGGATCGCCACTTGTCACTGTTCTCCATCTGGACATCAAACCATTGACCACCATCTTCTGGATGCGACCATCCAGCCAATTCCTTATCCACTGTACAGACCACCCATCAAATCCATATCTCTCCAACTTGGTGAGTAGGATGTTGTGGGGTACCATGTCAAAAGCCTTGCAGAAGTCCATATAGATCACATCTACAGGTCGTCCTTTGTCCATGGATGTAGTCACCTTATCATAGAAAGCAACTAGACTCGTCAGGCAGGACCTGCCCTTGATGAAGCCATGTTGGCTGTCCATCATCACCTCACTGCCTTCTATTTGCCTTGTTAGACCCTCTAGGAGAATCTGCTCCATGATCTTCCCAGGCACAGAGGTGAGGTTGACAGGGCGATAGTTTTTGGGGTCCTCCTTTCTACCCTTTTTAAAAAGGGTATAACATGTCCCTTCTTCCAGTCCCCAGGGACTTCACCTGACTGCCAAGACTTTTCAAATATCATGGCATATGGCTTGGCGACTACATCAGCCAATTCTCAATCCCTTCCTTCTTGCATTGTGACCTGCAGAAAAAGGACCAGGGAGGGGGAACCCCTTCTTTGCTTTGCAGTGGAGTCTCATACATAGGAATTGTTTTGTTTCTCTGCTTCTCTTCTTACATGGTTTTCTCTTCCTGATAAAGTAAGTCTTCTGTGAAGTAGTGGAGTCAGTTTTGGTCCTGACTCTTGAGATTTGGTCTTTGAAATCCCTATAATGGCTCTTGAAGGAATGCCATGACCTTATGTCTCACAGTCTGTGTGGCACTGAAGTTTCACTTCAGGCTGTGTTGAAGATTATTTTAAGGAAAACATCCTTCATATTGCACAATGAATAATGCCATTTGCTTCAGTCTTTTTTTCTGCTTCCTTCTGTTTTGTAATTGATTCATCTTTGTTGGCATCTACTTTTCTGTTTGGTGTGTTCTGTCTTATCAGTGCCCTATGTATCTCCCTGCCTGACAGTCTCTAATCTAACATGACTCAGAAAATAGTGGTAGGAGCTCCTAGGTGGGAAGCAAAGACAGCCTCATTTGGAATGGGTGATATGTCAGGGACTAGATTGACTAGATTTACCAGGTGCTGGAGGACCCAGTGACTTTTTTCCAACTGCAGATTAGGACACTGATCCTTAGGACACTGCCCAAGTTGTTTGTTTGTTGTGGGTTTTTTCAGGCAAACCAAGCTGCCTAGAGTGTCCAGTAGCCTTCATACCCTTGCTGAGCTGCCAAATGTAAATTTTGTGGTGAAGCAAAAGTTGTTGGAGATAATTGTTCAAAAGTGAAGACTATATACATATACTGTCAAGTAGGAGAACTAGGTAGTTCCATATCATCTTTGGCAGGGGATGCACTTTGATTCAGGGACAAGAGCAAATGCTTCTGTTAACAAATATCTGAAACAGTAATGAAAAAAAAACTAAGAGCAAAACTCTTTATAATAAAGGGAATCAGAATTTATTTATTTTTATACCCTCAAAGTTAAAAATATGCATTTCAAAATATTTACAATGACTATGTATGAAATAACCTTTGTTAATGAAACAGCAACATACAGTACTAGATTAGATCCACCAAATTGATAAAGACTACATAAGAAGAAAATGTAACAGGAGAGAAAAAAAGAGAGAGAGGTAAATAGCATCCATGCACAATCTGCACCTGCATGTATTTTTATACTCCCTGCCTTTTAGTTGTGGATGGAGTCATAGGAAGTTTTGACCTCTTGTCCCTTACAAATGCCACTTGTGACTGAGATTGTTCGAACTGACAAGAAATTTGTGGGCTGCAGCAGTACCAATGCTTTTCTTTCCCATTCCAGCCTTTCACATGGGGCCGTTGTATTACTGAGTGGACTAAAAACCTCTCAGCAACTCTGGGAGGTAGGTGTCATTTTATGTAAGAATTTGGTAGATGGAAAAGCACCAGGTTAAGACACTGGCTGAAGGCTGTGTATCTCTAAGGAGCAGAATTCACAAGCCTGACTCATCTCTCCTAATCTCTTGTTAGGGAATGAATTTCTCCTGCTAAATAGTATCATCTGCCTTTGAGATGAGCTGTGTCACAAGGTGGGCCTCTCAACTAATCGCATGAACTGGGTAATGATGTGGGAAATATACCCTGCCTACAGATAAGGACTTGTCTTAGTGAAGATCCATGATGTTGCAGTATTGTTACCATGTTCTGGAACTTAGCAGATTTTAGTGTAGACACACGCTCAGATGATCCCTCCCTGCATGTGCATCATTGAGCAACTTCATCCTCCATAGTTAGGAGCCCCTGTGTATCTTCACCCCAACACCTTCTCTCTCCTTCTCTCTCTCCATCATCCATGCCTGTATAATTGCCCTTCCTACCTGTAACAAATTCAACCATGGGAATATAAAATAGTAAACAGAACAGTTAAAAAAAATGCTGCCTTATTTCTGTAGACATTTTAGTGTTAATTTAATCTGGTTTCTATTGGGTTGGGTCTCAATTTAACGTCTTTAACTTTCACATACGTGCATAGGTATATATAAACATAAAAAAGGGCCTGTCCCATTTGTTTCAATGGACAAAAAAGGGGTCATAAGCTCACTGCCCAACCCGCAAGGCACACTGACAGCTAAGTGAGAAGGGCTCTAGGAGAGGAAAAAGATGTAGCCCTTGTTTTTGTGGTGCCCTTCAATCATCACTGCTGAGCTTGAAATTTTGTGAAGATATGACATGACTGCAGAAAAGGAGAAAAGCTGTCTGGGTCACTTGCAGATTTCTGGTGCAACAGCCCCAGGAGTGCTAGATCAATTGGAGCTGTTTCTCCCTCTCTTTGGTGAAGGGTTTTCTGAGGATTCTAGCTTTGTTAGTGATTTTTCTGTGATGGTGGCAGTGGTGATGATGGTGGCTGTTTCTGTCTATTGGTCCAACAGTTCTCTCAGCAGAGCAATTCTTCCCCATTCCCAGTAGCCAACCCTCTCCCCTGGACTCCAATTAGCCTTATTTTTTCCTAAGAACAAGGTAGAGGATGCCAATGATGAAACTGAAGCAAAAGCAGATCCAGGCCAATATGAAGCAGTATCCATGGTGAGGTTTTAATCCTTCCATGTCTGCTAACCGAGCTGTGTAAATGGAGACTCCAGTGAGAATGCACATCCCTGTGGGAAGAAAAGGGGAAAAGATATTTCGAGTTGGAAAATACAAAGAAACCAGCACTGCTGCAGAACATATGAAGTACTTTTCCCCCTTGAGATTGTAATGCATGTCTTGTGCCATATGAGAGAAGGGCTACTGCCCATTAGGCTTATTTATGGAGGATTTCTCTTCCAGATGTGATGACATGAAACACTTGGGGCTTGTTTAGTGAGTGCCATGGGGAATAAACCTCTGTTAGGAGGAAATCGCTAATAAGATCTGCAGATGGTTCAGTGCTACATGTTGAATCCCATGAGCAGTCGCTGTTTACTCCCCTGCCCCCCCAAATACTTGAATCCTTTTGTTGTCTTTCAAAGGTATTTTGCAAAACCCACTGGGCTTTTCTAATGAATATTTTCATTATATACAGTATAAAAACCCAACCCATCACTTTCCAATTCCCCAGTGCTTTGTTTTAATACAAAAACTGGGCCACTGGGAACATTTAACTGGCTGGCAGCGTCCTCTGATGGCCGTGTGTGGCTACTTGAAGAAGCAGTGGGATGCATGCAGAACCATCGCAAGGTGTGCATACTTACAGCAAACCAGCATGAAGGCTCCAGTAATGTAGAAACGTTTGCCTTTCTCCAGGGTGAAGAGCTGGACAATGAACATGACAAGTGCAATGACGGAGAAAATGATTGAGAGGATCATAAAGGCTTGCACGGTTTTGAGGGAAGCTGTAAACACAGAGGGCATAAATTTGAGAAGGTCAAATACCAGCCTTGGTACTGTGCATCAAGGTCCTGCAACTCCTCACCACAAGGAAAATGCAGCTGTAACTTATTACCTTCTTCACCACTCTTGACTGTCAGCTGCTCACAGGTGGTGGTGTTGCACCATAGCCAGAGTCCCGATGAGACTGGTCCGGACATGGAAGAAGATGCTATCCAGACCTGAAATAGGATGAAACAGTTGGGTCAAGGGGGAGAGGGGCTTCCTTACTCTTCTGACCAGTTGTCAGACTAACCCACAAGAGGAGCAAGAACAACCCAAGTGCCAGGAGACAGCTGAAAGGCCGCATGTGTCAGCAGTAGATGATCCGCCAAAGCGGGTAGGAGATGATGCGGGTTTCCAAAAGCCTGGAGGCATTTGGTCCAGGGAAAACACCGGGGAAGTTTGTTGCCTTGCTCAGGGGGAAGGGCTCAGATCATCCTCTCGCTCTTCCCGTGTGAGGCAGCGGGAGGGCACGGTGAGGAAGACGCTGGGGCGATGCGAAGGGCGTACCAAAATCTGTCACGGGGGACGCGGGGAGACCCCGGCCTCGCCACCAGGGGTCACCCTCGCCCCGGGTTTCCCGGGCGTCCAGGGGGTCCCAGCTGCCTCCCCTCCGCTGGGGCTGTCTGTCCATCGGGAGCTGCGCTTGCGGCCGCCCACCCAGCCGCAGCCAGCGGCCCGCTGCCGTCAGCACCGACGTGGCATCGGGGAACGCCCAGTTGAGCAGCAGCCTGGCGGGCAGGTGGGAGGATGAGTATCATTTCAGAGCTGTCATCTGCTGATCTCCCTGCTCCTCATTGTGCGCTCTTGGGTAGTGAGGTGATGAGGTGCTGCTGGCTCTGGGGTTGGCAGGTAGAGGCCGCCTTTCCACTACCTCAGCATATCCATCACTGCTTTGTATTTACTCAACAGCCCCTCACCTCTACAGCTGAATACCCACCCATCTATCCCACTCACAGATGCATAAAGGACTGGCTACTGCTAAATAAGGCAACAGCTGCGTGTAGTCCGTGGTGGTCTATACTTACATTTGCAATGGTGGAGACAAAGAGCATGATGACAGTGGCAATGTGAACCACAAAGATACCAGCCAGTAGCACCAACATCTTGGGTCCCTTCTAGGTGGTGTCTCCAATACAGAGAGCTCTGGAGGATAACAAAAAGAGAGGGAGGAGGTGAAGGGAAGGGTTGAATCAAAGGATAGCATTACTATAACCTTTATTTACATGAGAGAAAATAGATTCATCCTGAATCATTCTGGAAGCATGTAGTCACAAAAAAAACCCACAAACAACAACAAAAATGTTGCTAAAACCTTTGTCAAAAGGGAATTGCTTAAGAATATAAAGAAAGCCTGAAGGTATAGGAACCAGCCTGGGAGGAGATCTAGAGCAGGGGTAGTTACCTTGGGGGCATTTTAAAAATAGCCTGAGTATATACACAGGATGCTTCAACTGGTGTGTGGTTATGTAAAGCAAAAATTATATACTGCAGGCCTACACTCCAGAAAGAGGAGTTTTTGCCCACAGGATTCACAAAGGTCAGGAAGATTTTCCTTTCCTGTTCTTCCTTTCCCTCTCACAGTACAGACTACTCCAGCTGGTCTGGGACATGACAGAAGTGTGGAGTAGAGAACCCTGTGTTCCTGGATGCATCAGGTGTTGAGAAGCAGTGGAGAGTGGACGAAGGGACTACTCCTACTCAATGGCCTTCTCTGTTATGTGAAGAGGAGAATAACCAGAACAGAAACACCACTGAGGTGTTGTGAGGAAGAATAGGATGCTTAGGTTTGCAATGAAAACTGCCTATTTACCTTTTAAAATTTGAGGCATGCAGATCACTTAATTACTGCAATAAGATTTATTTGTAATACAAATTCCTCTTTGGTTTGTTTTGGGATTTTTTTTTGCCTCTGTTCCTTGCAAACTTTTATTTTATTTTATTTTATTTTATTTATTTTATTTTATTTTGTAACCAAAAAAAAAGAAGGGAGGGGAATGTGCTTTAGATAGCTCTCATGACACTGTTCATCAAGGCTGCTGACTTCTCCCCTGAAAATACAAAATACAAGGAACAAATCTAAGCTGTGAGGGTAAGTGCAAACAATTTACACAAAATGAATGAGTGTATTTCCTCTCATTCACAGAATCATAGAATCACAGAATGTTAGGGGTTGGAATGGACCTTGAAAGATCATCTAGTCCAACCCCCCTGATAGAGCAGGATCACCTAGATCAGGTCACAGTTCCAGGCATTTATATGTAATTGTGCAGTATAGCCACAGAAAACAGGTCAAAGAGTTTACTGAGTCTACTCTGTGCCCAGTGAAAGACTGTGTCCTAGAAAATTTTACAGGGATGTGTTGCTTTTTCTCTTGATATTACTGGTACTGAAGAGCAGTATCAAGTATGTGATTAATGTTGGCTGTCAAGTTATTTTGGTCCAGCTGACTCAGGTAAGGTTTGATGCTGTCAACATTTGTACAGGGTATGGTACAATTGCCATGGAACAGCACAATTATATTTTGTGATGTCTTTCACACAAACTGTGACAAAAGGCTTTGTAATGTGACAAAAATGTGGGGTTTTCTAGTCAATGACTGCACCTTCTCTACTCCTGTCTTTTCTCTCATTGTGGCCATGTGTGGGAGTGTATTCCTGTAGAGTGCTGCAGATATTCCTCACACTGTTTTGGATACAATTTCCCAAACTGAAGCGGGCGGGCAGGTTTCTTCATCAGTGGCTTTTTGTCCAATTCAGCACTAGCTGATGACCAGGAGGAATTCCTTTAGTTCAGGATCTTGAGGAATCACCTCTGTTAGGTCACTCCTCCCACCCAAACATGTTCACTCCTTAGAAGGACAGATTAGGTTTGGTGACTGCTCCTATCTCTCCAGCAAGAACTTGTCTGCTGTGAGGTTTATTTCACTTGGGAGGACTATAGAGTTGTTTATCCTTGGCTTGCTGAACATGGACCAGGCTTGCTTGTCTGCTTTGGGTTGTCCTAGCAAACTCCTCATGATCTAAGGCTTGATTTGCCTGGATGGCCTTGTCACTGTGCACTCTCTTGTCACAGTATTTTCCTTAATTATGACCTTGGAGAAAGTACAGCCTTTTTAGGATTTCCTCTCTGACTGCAGTGGCAGTCATTTATGAGTTCAGCATTGCTAAAATCCATATTCTCAATATGACATGCAGACTATCCCATGAACACACCTGGCATGGCTGTTAAATCCCTTCTTTGCAGTGACCACAAAATGCGTGTGAGTTTCAAAATGCTGGTTGGCAACTGATATGGGTGTCACTGCTGTACCTTGAACTGAAATACTATTGCTATTACCATTACTAAGTTATGTATCTGCAGCAGGTGCCTTGACTGAAGCCTCTGACTCAAATCTTCCCATACCTTTGACTACATATAATTTATTTTTTTTTTATTACCTTGGTTCTTATACACACTGAAATGAGTACTCTTGACACCATAGTGTATTGGTATACACCAAACTGTGTATTGTATATAGTGTATTATGTATATAGTGTATTATGTACATAGTGTATTGTATACACCAAACTGTGGCAAATTTGCCTGCTCTGAAATTTGCCTTTATTGAACAGTGGCTAAAACTTTCTTCTTTCTTAGATGGCTGTATTTTTCCATGGCTTCTTTAAAAACTATTTCAGCAGGATTTTTTCCCCAATTATTTCTGAGGATCTTCAAAAAACCCTGTAGATGAAAGACTAAAAAATCTGCTTTTAAGATATCCTAAAGGGCTAGAAAAGTCCTTTTACATACATTTTCTGTTTGCATTCAGAAATGAAAATGAGTGCTGTTACTTTCAATGTGCAAAAAAAAACCAAACCAAACCCCAACCCATGCCCAGAACTTTGACCATATGCTAAGAAAAAGACCAAATCTTTTATACCATTCTATTATTTTATGATTTTTGTTGTTTGGTTGGTTTTTTTTTCTGCCCCATTCTTGCATGGCTTGAGAGGACTGTTAGTTCAGGTGCTTTCAGTTCACCTGCTTCCTGAAAACATCAGCACCTTTCCCTGAATACACAGTCTATCAAATGCAAACTCCCCTGGGGATATGTGCTCACAGCTTAGTTTTGATTTTTTGTGAGTTAAAGTACAAGCCTCCCTCTCTGTTCATTCACTTTCCCCTTCTTTCATCTCTCCCTGCCTTTCAAATAAAATGCTAGAGAACAATCCCAAAGGAGCAGTAAGTGAACGAATGGTATTGAGAAAAGTCACCCCATCTCTGAGGGTATGGCATGGACTTTTTCTCCCATTAGACAGAGAAGCTGGCAGAGCACTGGTGACTGACAAGATACTCTTTGCTTCTCATTCCAAGTGTGAGACATCTTTCTCTGCTACAGGGTGGGGTCACATTGCTGGAGCAATAGGACACAATTGCATATAAATGCCTTTTCTTCTGTTCTCCTACCTAAACTGCAGCTGCATTTGGCTCTCCTCGGGTCTTCTTGGGCTATGAGTCAGTCTTAGACTTCCTAGAGCTGGCAGTGTTTTCCACTGACTCACTCCAAAGCTCTCAAAACCACGATTATTTAACCCTGAAAGTGTTCAGGACATGCAGTTATTTATTCCTGAGTTTGTTCAGCTCTGGGGTCCCCAGCATAAGACATGGACCTGCTCAAGCAGGTCCAGAGAAGGGACACAAAGATTATTAGAGGGGTGGAGCTCCTCCCCTATGTAGTCAGGCTGAGAGAAGGCTCTGAGGAGATGTTATAGTGGCCTTCCAGTACTTAAAGGTGGCCTACAGAAAAGATAAGGAGGGACTCTTTATGAGGGTGTGTAGTGAAAGGATGAGGGGTAATGTTTTCAATCTGAAAGAGGGCAGATTTACATTAGGTATTAAGAAGAAATTCTTTACTGTGTGAGTGGTGAGACACTGGAACAGGTTGCCCAGGGAGGTTTTGAATGCACCCTCCCTGGAAGTGTTCAAGGCCAGGTTGGATGGGGATTTGAACAGCCTGATCTATTGAGTGGAATGTGTCCCAGCCCATGGCATGGAGGGTTGGAACTAGATGATCTTGAAGGTCCTTTCCAACTCAAACCATTCTATGATTCTCAAGAACCAGACAAATCAGTTGTGGATCCTGCATTGAGCCTCCTGGCACGGCTTCCAGGGGAGAGACCCCAGTTAAGCCAGGAAAAACAGAACTGAAACATTACTTTAGAATCAATACTGAGGTAGAACAGGCTGGTGTGTCAGAAGTGAAGGTCATACACCTGCTGAACAACCTGGGTGAGTCAAGAGAAGATCTTGCACTGATGACAGCAAACTGAGTTCTGAGTTTTCCTGGCATGATGGATGAGGAGAAATAACAAGCCGCACCAGCAGTAACCATGAATAACAATCACCATAGCAGCTTTCAGCATCAAAAAAAAGCCTGTGGATAATCATGACAGACTCATGTAGAGACTATTTCCCTGACCAAACAGGAGTACATGTAGGGGGGAAACAACACATAACTGCTGCACCCCAGTTCAAGCAGGCAAGCCACTATCCGTTAAAAACTAAGACAAAGTTTTCTCATGCAGACAAAGGGTAGCCACACATATCACCCTTCTGTCTACTTAAGAATTTCAACCGGGAGGGCAATCCAGAGAAGTGAGTCCTGCCCTTGATTTGCTGCTTAGCAAAGCATCAGGATGGAATGCAAAGTGCCTCTTGGAGATAGACAAAGACCAACAGTATAGTTCCTCAAATATGGGGAGTGGGTTACTCAAGAGGGTAAGCTAGATTAGGTAGTCTCCTTTGCTTTTGGCAGAAAGTACACTGCAGTGAAATGATTAGAGGGGAAGTGTGCAGGACATTTCTGCAGGATGATAGGGTTGTTTGAGGTGAAAAAGCAGACCACTCTTAACTAAATCTGAAAAATTTCAGACTTGAAGTGTTCCTAAAGGATGCAGCTCATTTGACTTCCATTCCCATTCCCCTCTCTGAATGGAGATTCTTGCTTGAGACTGCATCTCCCGGAGTGACTTGGTGAGGTATACTGTTAGAGATGCTGACTGAGGGTACAACTCAGACAATAGCCTATAGCAACCTATAGTGTTTGGGGAGCAGATGGCACCTAAATTGCATCACCAGTGAACAACACATTAACCTCTGGCTCCTCTAAATCTTGTTCTTTCAGCTGAAGTCCCCTAGGTTTTCAATTTTTCAACAAAAGAAAGATGGTATTTCAGGGAAAATGCAAATTCTTTTGGCCAGAATGTCAACAAGTCTCCATAGATTGAAAGCAACAGAGTTTAAAGAAATTCTGTCTTTCCCAACTGCCGCCACAGAATACAAGGAATGCAGCAGTAAGTTAGACTAGTGGTCTATCTCACTCAGTATGCTGTGTCTGATGGTGGCAGTAGGAATTCCAATATTTAAGAGACAGCACATAAACCTAGCCACTGTCTGAGGGGGCACTGGGTCACACCAGGAATACTGGTGGCTTCAATCAGTGCCAAGGTCACTTGGAAATGAAGTGGAAAAGAGGAAAGCATGGGACAGAAAATAAACAGTTTGATACTGTTTGGCAGCCATAAACTGCCACCTCTTACACTGGTGTATTTCTCAGTGTAAAGCCAACCTATAAATAGCAATACTGTCATGATGCCACCAGTAAGAGAAACCTCAAGGTATGATAAAACCTTCTGCAGAATTTGTAGGTCTCTCTTTTGACTGAGCTGAGGCCGTGACTGCATCTTCACCCTGCTACAACTACACACCTTGTCACTGTGAGCAATATGAGCATGAGTTGTCATCGTGCCCAGGATCATTTGGCAGGATGCAAAGATGTGAAGATCTCTGTGATATTTTGGTGGTATGGTGACTATGGACCCATCACTTTGTTACTAGAAAGCTCATGACAACTTAAAAAAATCACAGGGCAAGATCTTTTTGCTTTCACTCTTTACTCTGTTTGTTGATTTAGATCCAGTTGAATCCAGAGTCCTTGCTGACTCCAGACTTCAATAAACGACTGTATGCCAGCACTGCTGTTGACAACCTGGTTTTGACAGACTGGTCTGACTCAATCTACAAGTCAGATGCTTTTTATAGACATGTGGATGAGTAGGCTGGTGCCTCTGGAGATTTCACATATATGGGAAAAGGGTTGGGCAGGAGGTGTGCATGAGCACACGTTGGCCCTCAGAGCCTCTGATTTATGGGAGTGAGAAGATTTTGTGCATGCATGGGTGGTGGTGGTAACCACATGGGCTACAACTGAAAATATGCTTAAGTAAATGGAAGATTTTGCCTGGTTCTTGAGAAGCATTTCTTGGTGGTATGGTCTCCAAGGAATCAGAGTAATTACCTTCCCAGGGGAGTGGTAAAACCCCAGCATATGAATCATTTCTCATGGGACCAGACAAAGTCCTGAAGAATCCACCCTTGGTAAGGAACCTCCACTTGCTGAGAGATCCAAGGGGGAGTCACAAAAGATGATGAGCAAGGATTTTCCAGCTCTCATGCTTGTGATTCATATGAGAGTGGAGAAATATCAGAGATCCTAGGGCAGACAGTGAGAAATTGGCATTTTCTCCAGAAGAAACCACCCTCAAGCACTCAGCCATGTGACAACATCAATTGAAACTCCACAGCTTGCTTAGTAGTAGGAAGGGGAATCGGAGAGCTGCCTGGGGCCTGGCAGACAGCCAGCAGCCGCTGCTAGAGGAAAACACTGTCACTCCTTACACTAGACACGCCAAGGAAGGGCCGGGACTGCTGGGCAGAGACTAAGCGAGAGGAATGGAGAAGGGGACCTCAGAGCTAATGAAGGGCAGAAGTGTTCCTTTGCACCTTTGGAGGTGTGATGGGGAGTGCCCTCAACTCAGAGTGTTGGAAGGTACCTTGACTGGTTAACTAGACAAGGGAGTTGCTGGGACTTGAAGGAGATCAGACAAGATGCCAAGATATGTGAGAAATGTTTGTGGGAGGACCAATAGTCAGGGCGATTACATGGTGTGTGGAGGGGTGGGTGTCTGCAGCTACCTGTGTCTCTCCCTATGAAAGGGAGCATGCATTTGTGGTTTCCTTGTGAGCAGAGCTGGACTATGTGTGGGTGTGTCTGAGTGCATGCTCACGTGTGGCTTCCTTAGGGGTGTTCATACCTAACTGTGCAACTCTGACACTGAGAGTGTCCATGTGGGAGAAACTATCTGACAGCTCTGACATGAAAGTTCAGGTTACAGTGTAGTGTGACTAAGACTGCACAAATCATTTCTGGTGGGATTTTTATGCTTTTCGTCCTTGTACCAGCTGTTTTATAGAGGTAGAAGGTCTGTGGAGCCCACATCAGTTGTGCTTTTGGCTGCACTTTTAAATTAAAACTGCAATTCTGATTTACATAGACAGTTTTGTAAAGACCTTCCTTTTTTTTTTTTTTTTTCAATGAAGGGCAACTCTGACAAATAAGTATCTCCTTATCAGATAGCACGTCTCTCTCTTTCAAGACTGCAAAACCTCTGAATATACCACTAAAGTCTACAAGGCACATAATGTGACTTGTGCATCTAAGGCACCTGTGCTTTTGGGCCAGTTTGCCTCCTTGATGTCCTTGCTCCTGCAAGCCAGTTTGGAAAGGACTGCACAGAATTAAATCACAAAATTATGAGATAACTTCTTCTTTAAACCCTCAGTGCATGAGTGATGGATTTAGGGAAACAAAAGCATGAAGGTGCTGTGCAGCCTGGAGTCGGTCGTTGTTCTGTGCAGGGTAGGATAAAAGTGGCCATGAGGTAAAATGCCCCATTCTGGCTTCAAGAGAGCTTCTTATACCTTTGATTATTATGGGCTGGCAGAATGGTATAAGTAGCTCATGTTATATGCCAAAAATGGCTTTCCAGGAGGAAAATCCCCTGGAAACACTGGCCTGGCTGCCGCCACTGAAGGCCAGCTAGCAGGCAGGTTAGCTCAGCTGCCTGAGCTGTCAAGACCAGTGGCTGTGCTGGTCTCAGAGCCCATCTTTTCTTCAGCAGCAGCCCATGTTCCTGGAGCTGGTCTTCAGCAACCCAGCCTACTCCCATCTCTGAGCATTTTGTGACTTTCCCCTCTTGCTCCCATGACTCTCACTGTCCTTTCCAGAAGTTTGCTGGGGCCCATAGGGGAGATGTCTCTTTGGAATGAGAAGAATGTGGACACTGGACCCTGTCATGGCAGTTGCTTTCACAACTCCCCTCCTTGAGCAGATTCTGCCCTGTGAGGGCAAAAGGACAGGAAAATTCCTCGCCTCTAATCCAAATGTATTGCCAGGTGGCCTCACATCACAGGAGCTAAGCCTTCAGCGTGAGTCACCTCTCGTCTGCCATCAGACACTCTAACATTCATAGTGCACAGCATTGCTCTGCAATGGGGATGACCTAGCCCAGGATCTGTCCTTGGCCTCCCATTCCTGGGTGTCTCCCCATGCCTGCAGTACAGACTGGTTGTCACAGGAGAAAGGAGATAGATCTTAATTATGAGCTTGGCGACCTGGTCGCTCCCTTAGGCAACGTGGGCCCTGAAGTTGAATTGTCCTAACCAGTCCCTCCCTACCATGACAAAGCATGGGCTGCATTTGGTCTTACTCAGAGAGCAGCTTCCATGTACTCTCTGCCTAGCTGAAAACAGTTCAGGAGCAGGAGAATACATGAAACTGCAAATATGGACAGGGTATCCTCCTTGTCCAACTGTTCTAAGGGGGTACTTTCCAAAACTGTCCCAGCAGGGTTTGTAGAAATCATGCCCCAGATGGTATCTCCGAGCTGTGTGGTTTCCTGCCCTCCCTGCAGCGTAACAAGAGCAGTTTCAGAAAGGAGGCACTCTGGATTTGCCTCTGGACAGTTTATATGGGGAACTGCTGCTGGACCCAATGTCATGCTGTGGCATGACTGGGTGTGGACTGCTCTGGCAGTATAGCCACATTTGAGCTGGTGCTTCAGCACATTTATTCAGGGCCAGTATTACAGAACTGTGGCTACCAGTCAGTTATCAGACCTGGCAGAGGCTGTCAAAACAGCAGGGACATGGAGAAGAGCCTCATTTTCTGTGCATTTTGCTTTGCCTCAGCAGAAAAGACCCATGAACTCCTATGCATCCATCTTCAGGTGGTGAGAAAGAAAATCCTTCTTTTTGCCTCCCCCTTTGGAGGTGTGAAAGAGCACGCCTTGCTTTTCTGATGGAATATTTTAGTCCTTCCTCATTACTTTTTTTTCAGGAGGATTAAGGAAAAAGTTAGGAGTGCCACACCTTGCAGACTGCCCTGTGTTGTGTTGGGTGACATTGCTGTCACCTCCTTACTGAAGGGTACAGTCATAGGAACCCATTGAGATCAAAGGAGTCTAGTAGTGCTATTTAATGCCTTGTAGGGCATTTGAGTACCTGAGGGAAAATCCCAGCCAAGCATCGGGTGCCTCCCCCTTCACCATCGGGTATAGCACTCAGTGAAGAGAACACCCATCCAACAGCTAAAAGAAACTGGGAGGGGTGAGTGGGTGAGTAGAAATGTGCTGTGGAAGGGGTGTTGTGGCTGCTGCATGGGGGTGGTGGGGCCTGTGAAGTGCTGTGGGAGCAGGCAGGGCTAAGGAAGCAGGCTATACCCCGTCACCCCTCCCACTTCTGCTCTGAAGAAACTCAAGCAGTAGCAGGCGGAGTGCCATGTGCCAGCCACACAGCTGGGAGGGTGATGAATACAGAGAAGGATTGTGCTTGCAACATATCTCCCTCATCTCATAAACAAGGCCTCAAGGTGGGTCTTTTACTAAAAAAAAAAAAAAAAAAAAAAAAAAAAAGCTGGTTATTATCAGCAGATCTCCCAGAACCCTTTCTAAATACAACCTCTGCTCCACCCCAGGCCACCAAACAGTAATTCCTGCATACACTTGCATTGCTTGCACACTGCAAAATATAAAGACCACCAGCTAGGCCAGCAGGGCCGGTTTTCCAAGCCCAGAACTCTCTGTCTGTAGCAGGGTACTGAGAAGCACTATCAACTCCACAGTTCTGAGGCATCCACTCCAAAACTGGGTGTTTCTCCACATAATCCCGGGTCACTCCTCCGTGAATGTGTCCTTGGGTGTAGCTTGACTCCATGTCTCTCAGATGCCTTCCTCAGGATGGCACATATCCAGTGGAATTGCCTAGCTCTGGCACAAGGGTAGCCTGGATGAATGGCTCAGACTTGTGTGCCACGTGTTTGAAAAGTTAGTCATAGCTGGGGGGAGCTGCCATGGGAGCCTACTGGGAGGAACTCCTTAGGTGGCTGTGCAGGGACCTGCATGAAGGAGCTGCATATCAGAATTACTTCCAGGCAATGCAGTGTTAGTGCTAATAAGACACCTCAGTTTTGCTCCTTTTCCTGTACTGATCCCCAAAGGAGCAAGTGGAAATAAGCTGCCTTTAAGCTGGCACTCACAGTGCACACAGTCAAAATGTTTGGCAGCAATGTGAGGTGGGACATTGAGCTGACTTAAACCCCTGTTATCACAGGAACAATAGCTAATGGGCTCCAAGTTTTCACACTCTTTGTGCCCAGCTCCCTCTTGTGTATTTGCTCAGAAAAGAATCCCACTCCATCCAGAAATGTCAAGTGGGCAGTTCTTGGCCAAAGCTGTTCTCAGACGTGCCTTGAGGAATTCAAAGCTTTTGAGTGAAAGTTCCTCTGTGGCCAGAGCACTTTTTTTATTATTATTATTTTATTTTTTTTCCAAACTGAATTCATTGTTAATAGTGGTAAATGACAACTTCCAAAAATGTTTTACACCTGGACTGATTGCCAACTGCCCTGGAAACACTTGCTGCCTCACTCAGCTTCCCTACCACTCAAAACCATCTATTTCTCAGTCAGGAGGCACCCCTGCATGACCGAGCTGTGAGCAATAGGGTCAGAGGGGACCTTGAAATTCACAACATCCATCCTTCTGTCACAAGGTTACAGTCAGCTCAGATTGTTAGCCATTCATATAGCAACTGTCCATAGCACTGGCTTGAGCTGCTCACATTCCTGGCCAGACTTGCCTAAATATTGTTTCAGTCTCTTTCAGACCCATGAACCTGTGTGGGCTGGGTTCCTGCAATGGGAACCAAAGGCTGATGCCAACAAACCAGCTTTGCTGCACTCCCTTTCTCAGACCTCAAAAATAGTGCAGATTTGACCATAAGATACAAACCATGGCAGACAGATTGAGAAAACCAGTGAAGAAGAGGAGGGAGGGGGTGGTTGCATGGAAAAAGGCATGTGGATAGGGAAAATTGCCAGTTTCTGCAGTCCTACACTTCCTCTCACTGCCTACCCCCACCACACCCCATCATGAAGCCCATGGTGCTCTGAGCAACTTCACCTGCTTCCTCACTTTCCCTCACAGTCCTCCTCACTCCAGGGTTTGTGCTGCCGTGGAAGGCAGGGCATGCATTTCTACTCATTGCATGGCTTTGTTTAAATATTGGGGCTTGGCTTCAGCCTCAGAATCTGGGACCCCAACAGAAAAATAAAGTTCCTCTCCATTGTACCCCAAAGTCTGCACCTTTGGGGCTCCTCAGACTTCAGTTGGCATGATTGCTGTTGTTTTAAATTAAAACTTGGCAAACTACAGATGGAGGGAAGAGAGACATGCATAAAAATGTGTGTGAGAGCCAGAAATGCTGAACCAGCAACACTAATTTCAAGCAGGCATCTTCCCACATTTGTAAACAATGATACTCCAAAAGTGTGCAGCAGCTCCTGCATCAGAGCTGGTCCAGGCTGGGCACCCTGTGCCTGTGCCCTGGCTGCACATGCCCTGGAGACAAATAGAACATTTTCAGTGCTGCCAGTGCTCTATGGTTGCAAATGGGGTGCCTTTCAGTGTTGCTTTGCCCCCTAACACTGCTAGAATTCAAAGCAAAAGCTGAAAGGTTAAGATGCATCCTGTAGCCAGCTCATGTGCCAAGTTAAAGAGAAGTGGCAGAACGGGGAGAAAAAGCAGGCTGGAGCTGCTGGGTGAGGGGAGTAGCCATCAGTGAGGAAGAAAAGTTGCTAAGGATTTTTGAGAGCAGCTCTTACCGTGTGGGCTTGGGCTGGTCCTGGCACCTGTGGGAGCAGGAGTGTGCTGGGCTGCCTTGCTGATGTCCTGGAGTGCAGAGCTGTAGTGAAGGGGAGTGACCTGGTGGTGTTTTAAGTTTTCTCCAGTGGTGCAGGAGGGTGGTGTCTTTCCACTCTGGTTTAAAGGAGTTACTATGAATCAGTCTGCCTTTAAAGACTGGGAGAAGAAGAAAAAAAAAAAAAAAAAGGAAAAATTAATGAGCTACGCCCTGCTTTGTTGGCAGGGAGTCAAGAGTTGCTGGGAGGAAACCAGCGATTCAAAGAAATCTGTGCAGGGCTGCATCTGACTCAGTGTGCAGGAGAGACCGCAGCCTGGAAAAACGACTGACGCTGATCCAGCTGAGTAATAGAGGCCCACAACAGCATCTGTTTATAAAACTGAACTTCTGGTTGTCATAAAAAAAAAGAAAAAAAAAAGTAAAAAAAAAGTGTATAGTTACAAGTATGGCAACCGGACTCCAACAGTACATTCACTCAAACAAACAAACAACTGGTTGGCAGGGGGTATCGTGAGGGTGGGTGAGTCATTGCATCCCCTCCCTATGCTGCTCAGAGAGAAGTCACAGAGGCTGGTGGCACAGGGGAATACAAATTGGACCTGGTAGGCTTGATTTGTAATTCACAGTTTTCTGAGGCCAGTGTTCCTTGTCATCTTAAAGACCTCTAAAAATAGACCCTTTACATTTGCAGAGAATTGACTTGTACAGTTGTCTTTTGGATACAACAAGCAGGATTGAATGGGAATGTGCTTGAAATGTGTGTGAAGGGAGAAGTTTGTCACAAAGCATCTGGGTTAAAATGTGATCCATATTGTGATTAGAGTTGGTGATCTACTACTTCAAGGAACCAAGCCTGCCTTTGTAGCAGCCTAGAAAGAGATAAGCAGATCCTGATAAAATACCTGGCAAATGCCTTTCCCATTTTAATGAGAAGGACACTAGATGGCCTTATTTAAAAGAAAAAGTTGGTGCTCTTTGAAGTCTACACAGACTAAAAGACCTTGCTATTTTTCTGATTATTCCTTCTCTCTGATGTAATTAGTGTGTGTCTGGCCTAAATTTAGACTATAACAACCTGCTTAAAAACAGATCTATGGATAAAACAGCAGCAGAGATGACACATATGGTGGGCAAAGGCATCGTGCCCAGACAATCCCTTGAGAATTTTGCTACTGATGGAAAGTAAAGACAGATTTTTGTTTCTTGAGGATAGAATAAGCTTAGCTGTGTTAAATACTTATCGGTTAGAATGTGCCTGTTGATGATACACATTAATATGATATTCAGGGAAAGAAAAATATATTTGCTTATCCTGCAGAAGAAGCTGGCATTTACATTGAGCTGCACTGTCCATTTGCCCTTTCCTGTTTCCCCAGAGGATTTTATTGGAGCGAGGAATGCTCAGCCTCACACAATATACTGGAGTGCCCTGGAGTCCCAAAGCAGACTGTGTGGAACAGAAATCAGCTGTGGTGGAAAATCCTCTGCCCCAGACCTGTTCACAAGTGACTGCCAACTTTCTGGGGGCAGCTCCCTGCACGCTCACAGAATTCGTTATCTGTGACCCAGAAGCCAAAATACCTGCAACTAAAACAGTCCAACAACAATGGAGCCCCCTAAGAAGTTTGGTATGAAGTGACCTGTGATCATCAAAGCATTATTTGTCCAGAGAGAACAAACTGCCTGTGAGGTCATGTTAGGCAATAGCCAACATCAGGTGCTTCACAGGGAGGCAGCAAGGTTCTGCAGCGTCAGCAGCAGCTTGCCCACATGAGCCTTGCTTCCTAGCTCTCCATCTGGAAATGTGGGTCCCCAGCCAGAAGAGTAAAGTAACCAGACAGGCCATATAAGCTGACTGTGGCCCTGGAGAAGCACTGGTACCCTGCCAGCAATTAGCTTCATCCCTGTTGCTATACCTGCCAAGCTAGGTATGATTTGGGCTAACCACGAGTGTCAAGTGAGCAAAAGTGTGGATATCTGCTTCTGTTTGGGAGCAGTGCTGTATATGGGCAAGGTGATGGTTTAAGCCAGTGGGGGTAGCCCCCTAACGTCAAGGCATGATGAGGTCAGGGAAGAGCTCAGCTACCACTGAGCATATTGTTAGCTGTTTAGGATATTTCCACCTTCCAACTGGACAGGGCTACAGATTCATACTGATAAGATTTGTCATGTTTTCTGTAGCTATTTTTCTGTGGGTGAAGCATTATTTCAATAAGACTTTTATGTGTGTGTGCTCTATCCACCCATGTAGAAAAGAGGCTGGTCTTTCTGTGTGCCACAGTCAACTCATCCCTTTAGGGTGTGTGTCTTTCACAAGGTAGGTTGCAATAGAAAATACATGACGTGAAAAGTCTCATAATGGGATCAAAAGTCCAAAGCATGCTGTCAATTTGACATGCTAAGTTGAATTGCCTAAGATCCCCATAATCCATGGTGTCCTTTGACCTAAGCATCACTCATTTCACAGGCTTTTCTGAATGCCTACAGCCAACTAACAGGAGATAGATCTAACTAACAGGAGATGAGAATCTAAGCTTCAGGAATCTGGATTCTCATTTCCATGGGCAGTGAGAAAGCTAAACTTTCTCACATGTGCCATGATTTGCTTAAGCTCTTCCCAAATAACCAGCTTGTATCTGTTGTATGTCTGCTTGTTTGGCCATGCCCCACACATGCAGATATCACCACTATGTGTGAACAGGAGTCCTTGGTGTAACACAAAGTTATATTAGAGAAGACAGCTATTAAGCTTCCACAAGCCCAAATAAAAGGAAGAATGTACAATAGGGAGTGGGACATGGGGTGTGGAGTTAGGGGTGGGGGAGGCATGGTCAAACATGGCTGGAAGCATCCAGAAGAGATGCTAGAAAGGGGGATGCCAGCAGAAATAGGCTGCGGTCTCCACACTTTCTTCAGATGCCAGAATCTATGCTTGTGGGACATCTATAGCTAAATTCCCATGCTCTCTTGGATGCTTTCAAGTACAAATTCAGCAGGAATTCAACATATGGTATTTGGGCATGCTTTTCTGGATAACAACATTGCATATTAAGCCCTTTTAGTCTAAACAGCACATCTTTCCACCTAAAGATATTTAAACCCTTTCCTCTCACTTATATGTGCTATTAACTCTGTGCAACATCCTGCTGGCTGATTGCAGGACAAGTAGAAATGATAAATGTTCCATGGTGTTTGCTACTTCTGTGCTTATGATGACCTGGAGAAGGCAGGGTGGAGTCTGAGCTGATGTGTGGGTTTAAAAAAATAGAAACAAACAAGTTTCATATCACTCTGTAGTGGTGTAACTGATGTGTTTGTCTGTGCATACTGGGGTTATCTATGTGATACAGTAATTTGCAGAGACATATGCTACATCTTAGAGCCATATGATAAACTGCATTTGTCACACATGATCCTTCAGGGCTTCAAATTGGACCATTCGTCCACTGGAGAGGAAAGGGCGATGACTGCCTTATTTATAGCTTCAGTCACTTCTGAGGAAGCAGATATCTGAAGTCACACCTTTATGGTTTTGGTCATTTCTCTAATGTGTCTTGTCATGTTCCTGTCCCCTCAAGGACTGCTAGACTACCAGTACTTAGGGCAGATGACTTTAAAAGCTCAGTGATACAAAAAAGGAGTGGATTAACAGATGTAATTTTTCCTGCACACAGTCTGGTTTTCAGTGTAGCTTTGGTTTGTTTTTTTTCAGTGTCAGGAATGATCTCTGGCCCAACTACTTTGGTAAACTATATGAAGTACAAAATCTACAGAAACATCTACATCTATTTTTCTCCAAAATCACTAAGGACTTCCGGACTGAGTGATCTTTTGAAAGTGGGTGATAGGTACAGGGTTGAAAATGCCTTGGGTTTATAGTATTTATGTAGGAATTGTTTGTCACAAAGTTTAACAGGCAAGAACAGCAACAGTCCTCTCCAGGACCTGAGAGTTATCAGTGGGGTCTATGCCAGAATGCATTTCCCACATCCCACCTACCACATATGGGAAGCCCAACATTTTCCTTGTTTCTCAGCAGGCATAAAAACCTAATATCAGTGTGAGATAAGGATACCATTCTTCCCATCATCTACATAGTGATTAGAATTTGAGTTTGTCCTACCATAAGGCTCTGAGCAACCTGGTCTAGTTAAGGGTGTCCCTGCTCACTGCAGGGAGGCTGGACTAGATGACCTTTGGAAGTCCCTTCTGGCCCTAAACATTCTATGATTCTATTATTCTAAAAGGACCATACACTTCATTCTTATGTAGGAAAGGGGCATGAGGATGTATTATGATTCCTGTGTGTGGTGGATGGACTGGCATCTAACGCTGTATTAGAGTATTGACATTCACAGTGTGGTCTCTGCAGCAGATTGAGAAATTCTGTCAGATTGAGTAAATAGCAACACATTTTTAACTGGCTGAGGATTGGATCAGTTCTCAGGGGGTCAGTTAGCCCAGAAGTGCCTTGCCTTCCTAGGTGCTGTTGGGTGGGCTGAATGTGATCCTTAGGCTGAGGTTCTGAACACCTGGAGGAGGAAGCATGAGCTGGCTGGGGCTGGGAATAGAAACCTGTACCTGGGAAAACTTAACTTCCATGCTCTGGAACAAAAGAAGGTGTGGTGAGATGAGAGCCACCTGAAATGAGGTGGTCCCCTGCTTTTATGAGAGTAGAGAAACTGAACTCCCCATCTCATTGTCCCTTACTTTAACTTACTTCTCAATCTCTTCCATTTTTCTGTTGGAAACAGCCCAGCTGAAGACATTTCTTTGCAATATACAAATGGTACCTCTGTCCTGGCAGATCCATCTGAGCTGTTGCTTTCCCCAGGAACCTCTCCCATTCCACATCAAAGCGGTAGTGGCTGCTGGTATTCTCCACCTGCACATGAAGTCCTCTCTCATCCATTCTGCCAACCAAGGAGGCTTCCTTTATTGCTTTTTCCTGCTCCTGGCTCATTTCCACCTCTGCCTTCTGTGGCTGTTGTATCGTGCAGTGCATGCTACTGATTGCTTCACTGACAGGTTTGCCATGTTAGTGGAGAAAAAAAAAAAAGTATCCTGCAAGCACTAAGAAATGGCAGGAGTTGACAGTGCCTTATTGTTCTCCTTTCATTCAGTGCTGTCAAAGGAAACTGCCTGAAACACCATTCTGCATCCTGGACTGCAACTGTGTCATTGACTGTAAAAAAAGGCCTTGGCGAAGAGGCCAAGACAAGGGCAAGCACCATTTGTGCTGTGGTTGAGGTTTGACCATGGGACATCTTTCCATTTACCTTCTGCTCCTATGCTCTGTTTGCACATTAGTTCTACTTGAGGTTTGCTGGGCTTTCTTCTTAGAACAGATGTTGATATCCTGAGAAAATGGTAGGATTTTCCTTTGCAGCAAGAGATGAGTTTTGGATGGTGCATGAAGGCTGACTGTGCTTGCTTCTCTCTCTGCAATATCTTGCTTTTTTAAAATCTATCAATGCGTTTATTATCATTGTGGTGTCACAGACTCTACGTGTATTCAGGAAGGGAGGGTGATAACCTATGAAGGTAAATGGCA
This sequence comes from Ceyx melanurus, assembly GCA_024611195.1. NCBI lineage: Eukaryota > Metazoa > Chordata > Aves > Coraciiformes > Alcedinidae > Ceyx > Ceyx melanurus. Next base: position 54,454 of record JANHGL010014820.1, on the reverse strand, counting down.
GAGAGTGCAAGGGGCCTGGCATATGAACAAACCAAGCAGGCAGATCACTTACTCAACTAAACTGAAAGAAAAGTCTAGAGAATGCTTGATAGGTAGGGCAGTGGTACCTGTACTGGTCTCCCAGTGATGGGGTGGATTGGTGGGAGGGGAAAACATCAAGCTCAGTGAATAGTGAAGAGGGAGAAGATGCAAAACAGGGAATTGTAGCTGGGATGGAAAGACAGGCTGGGCATTGACAGGGGCAGGGCAGGCCAAAGAGGGATGAATACCACGGGTGATGCAGCCACTAAGGAATGATCCTCTGACCTCCAAGTCAAATGCAAGAGCAAAATGCAGAGGGCTGGCAGGAGGCTGGGATGTCCTCTCCCTCCTGATCTTGCATGGCAGAAGGAAGAGGATGATTTCTAGTCTTTCATTTTCATGCCCTGACAAAGAGGGAAACTATTCCTGTGATTGCAGAGGAATGGTTCCCTTCTGAAAGAGGAAACATCTGCATGTGTCATGCTACAGGCCAGCTTCTGAGTCTATTTACAGCAGTGCAGAACTGAAACAACTCTCATCAACTTCATGGAAGTGCCAACATGTCAAGAAACTGGCAATGAAGATAGAATTTGAGACAGAAAACCTCTCACCTCAGTAGAGAGACTGAGCATTAAAGCATGCTTCCTTGCTGCCTGTTCCCCTGCTTATTGTCAGCTGTCCATTGGTCTTTTGAGAGGGAACATAAATTATACTTTTCTTCCCCTCATAAATACATGATCCTTTTTTTTTGTGCTTTGTACATTCACAAACACAAAAATGTTCATTACTCCATTCCTTCTCCTTTTGTAATGTACAGTCACCACTTTCGTGGTTCTCTGGTGTTTGAGGCAGGTCATGGGCAGGAAATAATAACACAAGATTCAAACTGGAAAAATGCAAACCTATTATCTGGGGGAAAATAAAACCAAAGTTAGCTATTCAGAGGGCGGGAACCTTTGGAACTTGTAAGAGAAATAAAGTTGGAAGCAAGTTAACAGGGACAGCAGAAAGAGAGCTGAAGAAGAGCTTGCAACATTATATAGCACTTATTGGGGAAGAAAGCAGCCAATGTAAGTTAGAGGTCTTCAGATAACTATGTCCTTCTCACATCCACAAATCTCAGTTCCATATTGTACCTCCAGAGAGGCCCGACAATCGAAGTTGAAGGTTCTTATTGCTGGAAGGATCTGCCTCAAATCTTATGACAAAGGGTCAGATTAGTGTGGTTCCAGCAGTGCTATGGGACTGAGGCTGCTTGTGCTGGTCTGTGGTACCTTCCTACTAGTTAGTCAGAGGCATCTTGAACCTGTGCAGTCTCATGCAGGGAATGTGAGAGAAGACATGACCTAGACAAATCAGGGGAGAAAGGAAGCATTCACCACATTGCCTGGCTCTGCAGATTATTAAATAGCACAAGGAATTAAAAGCCTTGGCTTTTTGACCTCAGGTATGCTTATAAATAGGGATGCTTTGTGAGTATGGAACAAAAATCAGCTAAGCATCTTGATGGCACAAAATGATTGTTTGAATTTGACAGGTGTGTCTGGGTAAAGCCATTCCTGTGAGATAGACAAAAAATGAGAATGAATGAATTGCATCTAAGGACATGGCAGATGTGTAAAGAGCACTCTCAGATGAAAAATATGGACTCTTTGAGGTGAACTGAAGAAACTCTTTAGAGAATGTGGTCATTTGAGGCAATTTTTGAACCTTGGATGAAGTTTAAGTGTAAACCCAAAGCTGTGCTATCTTGCTGAGAACAAATGTGGTATCTTCAGTGATATGCAAGAGCATAAGTCTACTTTATAATACTGGTCCAAAAAGGACTACAGGGTGAAACTGAGCAAAATGAGTCACAGGTTGAAAAGCCTGCAACAATAGCTGTGTGCTGGCCAGGTTCAGTATGAAAGACGAATTTACTGGGTCAAGGTGAAACACAGAGGAGAAAGGAGCACCATCTTCTTCATCATTTCCAGAAGAACAGGGCAAAAACCTTCTGAATGCAGGGTTTGATCCTCTTCACAGTGCTGCTGTGCAGACTAGTCAGATAGCCACTCTGACATCCCATTTCTATTATTGTGGTTGTAGCAGCAGCAAGCCATATATTAGGAAGTCCCATGTAGTACTTGATTTGCATCTCTTATAGCTTGTTATACTCCTTAAGCTGGTGAGGTCCTTCTGCCTCATGGACCACTTGCAGAACAGCTATTCCCACCAGAAGCTCCATCTGGCTGATTGTGGAGTTCTTTTCTCTGTAAGAAAAGTGGTCAGGGTGGAAGGGATGGGTAGTACTGGTCTCTTTTAAACCCTCCAAATTTCACCTCAATGTGCTCCATGTGACTCAAAGCAGTGGTGCAGCTGGGCAGACCAGCTCTGATCAGGCAATGAATGCTTATGGGCTGCAATGCTGCTTATGGAAGTTCCTCGTGCTGCCTCCCATCAACTTATTCCAGTCCAGTACTATCACCTTCTGACATGCATCTCCACCTCTTAGAGGGGTTTTACTGGTGTCTCTGCTGTCTCTATTTGGGAGAGCAGGATATGTGGTTGTTTGGAGACATGAATTCCCAGCCTTTCTCTTTGCTGGAAACTGATTCCACCCAATACTCACATGAGCGACAACTGCTGGTTGTCCCACATTCTGTGCCATCTGGCAGCTTTGTCCCAGCAGCAACCAGTGCTGCTCACCAGTATGGGTCACTGGGTATGCACTGTGTCCCTCCCAAACCACCTGGGGAGAGTCACAGAGCTCAGAGGCACTGAGTCACAGGAGATCTGTGGGGGTTTCTCCTCCCAGGAGAGCAGCCTCTGAAGGCAGGTTACTGCTCTGCCAGTACCTTGCTGGGTACCATGTGCTATTTGTAAAGCTGAGTTCTTAACACAAGAAAGGCCAGCTTGTCACTGTCATTTTAAAATCCTTTGCCATCTAGGGAAATGTCAGCAAGAAGAAACAAGCTGATGGAGGGTATGACCCAGACACAAAGAAGCTGTTGTTTTCTGCCTGTCCCAGCTGTCAATGGTGTTGGGTTGCTCAATGCTGCTCAGTAAAGCAGCTCTGGAATTTCTCTGCCTTCCATGAAGGCTGAAGACATGTGAAGTGCCTCTGCCTGCCAGACTGTTATGGGAAGAACTGGGATGCTGAAATGCAAGAGGGTGAGGTCTGGCCCTGGGCCCAAAATGGGAATCCAGGAGAGTCCTCTGGCAAAGCTAGCATCTTGTTTTTGATCCCTTGGTTTCCACCTGCATGTGTAATCGATACCCAAGCAGTAGAGTTACTAAACTTGCTCACAGTTGCTGATACTCAGTTTCAGCTGCACCAAACAGTGGAGAGAAACAGAGAGGAGTAGATGGGTGTGAGTGAAATTCCTGTCTCAAGAACTACAGAAGAGCTTTCATGCCTGGGATGCTTTCCTATTTGCTTTTCCTCAAGGTGGCCCCTCTCACCTTGGAGAGAGTATGGCACCTGAAAGCATGGTCCACATGACCCATTTACAGAAATTCACAGCTGCAAAGTCAGGAGTGGAAGACATGTTTTTCACATCAGAATCCCAGCTGGGTGAGTCTGAGGGACTGAATTGGAAGAGCTGGGGTGTATCAGAAGAAAGTGTTGGGGTCACAACCTGGCTCAGAGAACCTATGGCTTGACAGAGGAGAGTGGAGGGTATGCTATGCTCATATTTGGGCAACTAATATGTTTTCTGATCCATTCTGCTCTTGATGGATGGCTCAAGGAGGATCCTCCTGTGTGCAGGCTTGTTCACAGCTGGTGGAAACTTGCCCAAGGCATCCTCGCCTGCCAGCTTCTTAAAGAAAGGGAAGTACCAGGAATGATCCAGGACTAGGGAGGGGAGGAGTTGTGGTGGGAAGATGAAGATCTGCAACCTATCTTCACTGATGTGAACAGACCCAGCCTTTCCCGTGCAGTCTCACATCCCCTGGAACTCAGGTAATAGAAACAAGCACAATATGCATACAGTTTCTTCCATCCCTGGATTTGCTAGATGTAAGGTCCAGGCTGTTAAAGCAATTAGTTGTTATCACAGAGTGACCTCACATACCTGCTGTCTGAGCACGCTGCATCTATAACAAGCTGGTGCCAGCCAGTCCTCTACACTGGACCACTCTCAAATGTGAGCAATGTCTGTGGAGAACCCTGCCAAATGGGAACACAAGTTAGAAAACAAGCACCAACCTGAGCACTTCAAATGGTCAGTCTCGACAAAGAGCTCATCAAAAAGATCTCACAGGGCTCTGTGCTAACACTAGTGTTATTCAACATACTTGCCATGATCTGAAGAGGAACGCGAACAGCAAGTTAACAGTTCACTTGTGGCCCACAATTATTCCAGAGAGAAAACACAAGGCTGACTGCAAAGGTTTGTAGAAAATCTGCTGGCACTGAGTGTCTGGGCACTCCCTGGCAAATGAAATTCAGTGGCAGCAAATGCAAGGGTATTCCATGGCCTGGATGTACAGAGATATACCGAACGGTTCAAAGTCAGCTGCTGCCAGCAGAGAAAGAGATCTTGGATTCATTGCAGACAGCCTGCTGAAAACAATCTCTTAGGGCTCTGTAGAGGTCAAAATGCCAAATAGAAATGTTAGGAATGAGTACAGAAGAAACAAGGAACATTAATACACTTTGTGTACTTCGTGGACTGCTGAAAGTTTTAAAGTTGTGAATACTTCTGGTTATTCATTTGAAGACCACAGAGAAGCATGAGTAAGAATAGAGAGGACAGAAACAAGGATCAGAAGCAGGAGATAGTTCCTGGGCAAAATCAGATTGCTAATCTTGGGAAAGAAATGCCTGAAAGGGAATCACAAATGGTATGGAGAATGTCAATGGAGAACTAACATTCATGCTGTCCCATATCACAAAAACTACTGTCACCTGATAGAATAGCTAGGCAACAGGTTTAAAACAAACAAGCTATGGACTTTTCTACATAGGCATCAAAGAATAATGGAACTCCTTGGCACAGGCTGTTGATGGAAGAAAACGCATGAATGAGTTGGGCACATATATGCAGCATATTTCCTTTGGTGACTGTTGAATGTAGCAGAACAGATGTTATCTTTGTATTGGAAGTGTCTTAACAGGCTGATGGAAGGTGAGGAGGTGTACTGGAGAGTAATTTGTTTCCTCTCTTTGTTATACTTCTTTCTTTAATACCTGATGACTGCTAGAGACACTGGTTCTTCAATCTGGGATAGTACAGATCATCTTAAAATTTTAGTGAAATCCTTTCTTTTTCTTTTTTTTTAGTCATTTTCCAAATTATTATCTGACAGATGGTGAGATATTACAAGAGTGGAATGTGAACCAATGAGTTGGAGAAGACCACAAACTTCCAGATGGAGAGCTGACATCTCTTATGGACATTCCTAATGTTATTTGCAATGATGTGCTAGGCCATGAAAAAAACTAGAAATAGGGACTTATAAGTGAAAGTAAGTAAAGATTGTGGTCAGGTTTTTAAATGAGAAAACAATTTTGCCTATTAGCTTTGTCAGGGCAGTAGATGTCCTTAGACATTTAGGAAGCAGAAGAGAGACACAGTCTTTAATTGCTGGATGAACAGTAAATTTGCTCTGATACAAACAGTTACTCCCGTCCGAGCAGAAAATGTCAAGTTCCATATCAGCAATGAAATTTGGATTCTGTGTATTTGCAACCATGAGTAGAACATTTGCAAAAATAACTCAGAGTAAAATTTGTCCCCAGGGATGCTGGTCTTTCCAGGTTGTATAGATTCATTGCTTGGGGCTGAATTTCAATTGAGGAGAATAATTTTACATGAATAAGCTGGAAGAAGGCAGAGACTGTTCACAGACAATCTTTGCCGAGGAAAAGATAACTAGCTGTAAGTCTAGTACTGTGGGCTGCTAGTGAGAAAAACATGCTGATTGTGGTTTAGCAGAGTTTTAACCAGCAAGTGGCCCTGGTCACAGCTTCTCTGTTGGTGTGTAAGATTCTGTCACAGCTCTGGGAGGGGGAGGATATACTTTTTGCAAGCAAGATTATATTTTGTTTATTTGGCACTTTCTATTTCAAATGCCTTTATTGCTGATATCTGCCATTTCACTTAATGCCCAACCTCTACTCAGAGACTACAGCTTTTGAGATTATATGTGTCCTGAACCATTTCAGCTGTGGTTCTGCTATTTTTCCTGTTCTGTTCTGCCCAGTTTCTGACTCCACCTTCTCTGCCTGCCCATCCTCCTCAGTAGACAATGTTTTTCCATTTAATTTTAAGAGACAAACGCAAGGCATTCTAATCCCCTCCCCCAGTCCTGGAGAAGAAAACTCCACATCTGGAGGCCATTCACAGCTGGAAGATCTCTTCTGACATTCCTTGCTTTGAAATCCAACCCTTGTAACCTTCTGTTTAAATACTCTGTGCAGGCATGGCAGAAGGAGTCTCTGTATGGGGAGTTCATGAAGAAGCCTCTGACACCTACATGCTTTTCCAAGTGACAGACTTCAGGATTGCAGACTTTCTTCCTCACAAGGCAATTGTTATTTGGGTTTAGGGCTTCTTAATTTTGAGGTGCCAAATGCCCACTTTGAAAGCAAGTAAAAAAGAGAACTTTTGTTCTTCTGATCTGTTAAACATAGCCAGAAACAGTTAATTAAGCTGTTTGAAGCATTGCATGGGTTCCAACATCCATAATTAATTTTGTCCAAACAATCCAGCTGGTGACCTGTGAGCTGCATTTTGCCTGTAGAGCACTTCAACCAGGATCCCAGTGAGTTTTTCACCACTGAAGAGTAAAACTTTAAGTTTCTTGCATCCTCTTTGCCCATGTAGAGTAAATTGCTGTAATCTGACCCCTGCTTGCCAGGAGGGTGAATAATTGGTAATTCCATTTTAAGTACCTTGGAACAGAGGCTTACTTGTTATCTCTGCACTTGCTTAGCCTGTATATGCTTTCATCTATGGCTGCATTATTGAGTGCTTTACAATGCTAGCAACCACCACTCGTTATTGTCGTAAATGCCCCTGTCATGACTAATAGGACAAAGATTGTTGAGCTGCTGGTTAGGTATTTAATGCTTGGCACAGAGGAAGCAGGTGTGTCTTTTACTTATTAAAAAAAAAAAAAAAAAAAAAAAAAAGAGGGTGTCCTCTGTTGCCCAATGGCATTCTGTCTGCTTTTTTGTTCTGATAATGGTCATCAGCTCCCTGCATCCCATAATACATCTATTTCCTGCGATAACTCACTGGTCTAGCTAAGCAATAGTCTCGGGTGTCACACACTGTGTTGGATCTCTGGGACTCAAATGAGTCCAACCGCCTTAACTTCTGGCATCACTCCAAGGTACTGTTGCACTCATATTGGATGCCTACTTGCCTGGGAACATCTGCCCCGATGTTCCTTCTTGTGTTGCAGATGCAAGTAGACTAAGGAGTCTATATTCTTCTAAATTATTTTAATTTGAAACCGTTTGTGGTTGGTTGCTGAATTTTTACTCTTAAAGTAAGTGAGCTTTATTGTGAGAAGGATAGCTGTATATGTATGTAAACGCACTCAAGAGGTGGTGGAATATAGTATAGCAGAGCTGTGTCTATTTTCTAGTTCTCAGTCTCTGAGAGATTAAAGTCATTCTTAAAAAGTTAACTATTGCAGGTTATGATTTATGCTGTCCTGTTTCATGTCATACTACTAAAGGCACTGTTCAGCTTGTGTATCCTAGCTGAGCAGGAAAGTAATAAACCTCTGAACCAGAGTGACGTAACCATGACGCATTTTATAGGGACTTGTCTGACTCAATTTAGCTTTCTAGGCTGGACCATATAATGTAATATAATATAATATAATGGTCTGCACGTATCTGGGCCATATTCAGCCTACAAGCTACGTCAGTTTAATTCACATGTGACTATATCCCTGAGAAGACTGCTGAGGGAATAAGGGGTTAATATCTCTGGTTAATACATTACTTTTTTTTGGTCTTTTGTCAAGCTAGAATTGTTATTTATATGATGCAAGCATCAGAACACCTGGAGTAGACATGTATTTTGGGGAATATGGCTGCTTGTGCTTAGAGCTAGTGTCCCTAAGGCATCATATACCCAAAGTAATACCTTTGTAGCACTGGGATTAAATTTGCATTGGTATGAAAGATAAACACAATGCTCAGTACTCAGTTACTGACACCTTATTCTAACAGTTCGAGGAAATAAACCAAACCAAAATGTATTAATAACGATTATTACTGTTATCTGCTCTATGGCAATGCTGAGAAGCTAGAGCTCCAACATGCTGGGCGCTGGACAGAAATGTAATTAGCCACCACTGTCCTTAGAGGTACACGTGATGCTGAAATGAAGCACTGATCAAGTATGGTCATCACAGAGATCTTGGTCTCTGTTTCAGAGTGAAAGGGTTGGACTGATAGGAAGCTGGATACTTTGGGGAATAATTCTAGACATGTGATGATGACTTTCCCAAATGGGTTATTCTGTCGCTGGTGACCACATGGTTGTCATCAGGGGTAGTGAGATCAGGCTAACAGTCCTGTCACACTGGGGCTGTAGGCTCTTCACCTGCTGTGGACAGCTGGAGAAGGTCACAGCTGCTTCTCCCACAGTCTGCTCTGGAACTGTGGTTTCCCATCAGTTCTGAATATCTGTCTCTTGCTCCCAACATTGCAAGTGGTGCAGTTCCCTTTGACAGGTGGGTAAACCAGGGCAGGGCAGGGCCAGGCAGGGAGAGACAGTTCTTCTGAAAAGCTTGACTTGCACACAGTGATGAAACTTTGTCTGGGAAGAATGGAAGCAAGTGAAATACACTGCTTAAGGGAAAAGATCCAAAATGAAATAGCTGGAGTAAGAAAAGAGTTTTGAACAAAAGGAAATTTTCAGTTGTATATCAGGAAACCTTTGCTAGCAACTGACTTTTGTTCGTATGTGGAATAGCTTCCCTAGGGAAACCTAGTAATGGAAGATGAGCCTGTCAATTCTGATCTCCAAATTTGGGCTGGACACAGGAGGACACACTGAAGGACAGGAAATGAACTTGTTTTGGCTGGGACAAAGATTATGGGTGTGACCCTGCACCATAAAAACTCAATGTGAGTGTTGCCAGTGACCTCAAGGAACATCATCTCCTTCTAAACAGCTATCTAATGATTATTTTCCATCTCTCTTCTACATTCAGAGTTGTTTATTATCAATGCAGTAGTAGTGGCACAGTCACAGGGATATCCAAAACTATGTCTTTCAATTCTGCTGCTTGTTCCCTTCAGGCAGCTGTTAAGGAATGGTGCAACAGTCTCTGAGATGCACAGAGTATTGCAAGGAGAGAGGTGGGTCTACTTCTTACCATCAGGAATGGGAGGGAGCACACCCATTCTGTGCACGAGTCCTGTAAAGCTGTATTTATTTGATTAATTAGAACTCACCCTGGCCTTTGATCTGTCAGAGGCAGGGAAAGGGGAAGGAGTAGATGACTTTCCACTAATCTTAGTCTTACTTCACTTGTTCCATCTCCTGGGACTCCTATGTCCAGTAGCCCTTACAGCCAAGGCAGGTGACACTTTTTTGCTATTTTGTGCTGATGTTTGGTCCCAATGGACATTTTTGTCTCTTTCCAGATGTACCTGCCCCAGAAGCAATCCTTCTAGCACTCTTTACAGTCCTTCCTGGTGTTTGTCAGGTATGCTAAGGTGTGTTAGTGCTGGGGTGCACACAGCAGAGTGAAAAGGGTGAAGCAAATAACTGTAGTTTCAAAAGTAAATAATTTAAGCAACAATAACTTCTCCACCTAAGTAACCATGGTGAACAAACATTCTGCATGTCAAAGGTGTTTCTGAAGATAAGGGTTAGCACAATAAGTCTCCTGCTTTCTTGCCTTTATCTACCTCTCGGCACTTAATGCCACCTAGTTCTGCTGAAGGCAAAGTCTTGTCCCTCTAAGCAGCAGTGCCAGTCATATTTCAAGGGGAGGTCTTTGTGCTGACAATAAGCTCTTAGAGTGGCACATACGGTGTTTTCCAAGGGGGATGGATTTAACCCCTAGAACTTTGCTTTTGACTCAGAGAATGCAGTGTTTGTCTGGAGCAGGAGAGAAAGGGGACAGATATGGAAAAACACTAATTCTGATGGCTGGGAGAACCAGCCATATAGTTGTAAACTGCACTTGTGCTTGCAAAATAGGCTGAGGCTTTTAGTTTTCCCTTTTTTTTTAAATAACACTTTCTGAAGAAATTATCTGTTTCCTCAGCTATCCAGCCAGGGAGAGCTCTACAAAAGAAGTCCTGGAGATTACGGATGAAGATTTGGCCTTGTGACCTTCCAGACATACATTGGCAAGCCATTCCCACGTTGTGATGGTTGCCTAGCAAGGTGATGACACAATGGTGCCGAGGCACAGTGACAGCTGTGTCACACCAGAGAGCTGGTGAGGCTGAAACTCTGTAATATGTGTTTTGCAACAGTGCAGTGCTTGCATCAGTGCATCCCCAAGTCATGAGTGTGAGCACAGCAACAGGGTAACAGCACCTATGTGCTCACCTAATTTCTACCACCATGTACCCCACAGTGGCTTCCTGGTTTGGTGTTACCTGCTGTAGGCCTGCACAGATGAGCTTGGAACTGTGTTCAAGAGCAGTGCCTTACATACAAAACCATCCTTTCATTTGTAGTACAGTTATTTTTGTGTTATGACGTAATGATCAAGACAGTGGCATGTAAAAGTCCATGGGCTGTGATACAGAAACCTTGTGGATGGCAGGGTTAGAGGTAAAGATAACCAACACCACCTCTGTTGCATGGCTTGAAAGATTATCGATGGTTAGATTTCAGAAAGTACCTGATGGGGAGGAATCTTGTTATCAACAGGTGCTTCTAGTGAGGTTCCTACAGAGGTAATCTTTTAGCCTGATGGTACTGAATTCATGTATTAGGAAAATTTAATGGCTGGCATATTTGCTTGCCACAAGTATTAGGAAGGCAATGACAGTAAGGTCAACTCAAACTGAACAGGCAGAGATAGAGCTCTTGAGTGCATTTCAACAACAAAATGTCAGAGCTACCTTCTTGTAGCAAAGTTTGTATGTAGAAAGAATCAGAGAGATTGGAGATAGTACCCTGGGGGATATGGACATTGCAGTGAATAACTTTTAGGCTAAAAACCTTAACAGTTTAAGAAAGACATCACTTTTAAAATATAAGGGGAATAGCAAGTGAGGCATTTTCATTCTTTCAGTTCCACTAAATTCTGTGTCCAAGCTGAGCACCAGAAGTGTAACTTGTCACTCTTTAAACTCTAGGTCCCCTGAGAGCTCATGTCAGACACCTGATTACTATATTGTCCAGGTGGCCCACAACCATAAGATTCTTGTCCCTGGAAATGAGGTAAACAGGTGGGGACAGGAGGACTTGTGCCTTGTTCTATATTCATGTGTGGAATGGAAGCTGAAAAGGACCTGGTGTACAGGCATGGCTGTTGATATCATACTGGAGTCTGTCTTTTGTTTTCCTGTTTGTATTTCTCAAAGGACACTGGAAAACTGGAAGGCACTCAAAATGTAGTTTATGTAAGAGAAAGTTAAGAATTGACTTAATCACAGTCCACAAATACTTCACCTTCTGGAGAGATTTCAGATAGTAAACAGTGCTGGCAGAAAAGGTCTTGTCAAAATCTACATTACACCTACACTAGTAAATAAAGTGATCCATGGCCAATTCTCTGAACCTGAGGGCAGCTAGCCCAGCATCCTTCTAAATAAAATTTCTTCTCCCCCAAAGAAGGTAGCCTTGCCCAAATAATCTGTTAGGAGTCATGCCCTGACCTGTGGTGTCAAACTCAGCCCTTCTTTTGTTAGGAGAGTACTAGCTGCCACAAGCAAAACTTGCCACAAAGCATGCTGATAGTTTAATAATGCAGAAAATTGCATGTCAGGGCTTGAGTTCATGGCCTGAACTGCTTACCTTGCTAATACAGAAATCACCTCAGTGACTGGCAGTTGAAGGCCATCTAGAAATAGGGTGTGCACTCTGAACTGTGATGCTGGTTAGCCAGTGGGATGGTTTAGAGATGGTAAATTCCTTTTTTCTGAAGTCTTTCAGTCCAGCTTGGACGTCATCCTAAAAGCATAGAGATGTATGAGAAACCATGGCCTTAGTGTGGGCAGGAGAGAGTCCAAAGGTGAATGCTGTGCCTGGGGTCAGGGATCTGTAATGTCCAGCAAATGCACCTGTATCCCTGAAGAGTGTGATCACTACAGAGTAAGCCTCTGAGAACATTGTAATGACTGGAAAGAGACTCATTCTCCATCATCACAGTACTTGATGGAGATATATCCTGCGGGATAGACGGAAGCAACACTTGCTGCACTCCCTACTGCCCTCTTCTGTAGGAAGTCTCAGTGCCTACACACAGCCTAGTAGCTGAGAGGGACGGTGGGGGCATAGAAAAAGATTAGATAGATAGATGGCTTTTTGGGTGGATGCAGGCATTCCAAGCTATGGCCATTTTCCAAGCAGTGATGGAATGAGTTGGCTGAGATCCTGCAGATGTCAAAACACTTTCTGTGGATGTACATTTTGGTTATGTGCTAGTGAGCTGGGTGTCTAAATCAGGGTCCCAAGTGAAAGTCAGGGGTTGAGGAGGTGAAGAAGGGATAGCAAAGAAATCCTCCCATTAGGAAATACAGTAAAAGCAGATTGGAGGCATGGCTCGTCTGACATTCCTGACTCCACTTGGCAGGATACAACCCCAAGACGGCAATTGGTGCTGTCTGGGACACCTTGTGTCTTACCAGATTTGATCTGCAACCCACAGGCTTTTTCTTTAGCAACAACAAACAAATCTCAGCAGCTCTTCTGTCCTAGAGAATAACAAAGCCACTCGAAGACTACACTTGAGCCTTTAAAAGAACAGTCTCCAGATTTTCATTTAAGAGGCCAAACTAGCTGTAAAAAAAAGAAAAAAAAAAAAAAGAAAAAAAATCTGTGAAGGATTGTGGGAAAGTTCAATCACTCTAGATTTTAATTTACATTTATTAATTATTAAATAAATTTTAATCTATGAAGGGAAGGGACCAGCATATCTGCTTCAGCAAGCTGTGAAGCACGTATTTAAGGACTGTAACAGTCTATGGGTGGAAAGAAACACCATTAAACTGCAGAATGGTTTTGTTGAGAATCTTAGCAATATTGCACTTCAAACATCACTGTCATCCTAAATCTGGAGTATGACGACTGCAGAGGGAGGTGTTATACTGAACTGCTGTGTTAGCCCAAACCAGGAGGTGTTCCAAGGCTGGAATAGTAAACCATGTGGTACAGTAGGGCAGGTGGACTTTCCTAGGGCTGATTGAGAAATGCTCAATACAGGTTTGACTTCAGGTACCCATTAGCAGAGCCCTAGGACATCTTTATGATTGCAACACAAGACAGACTTTCCAGGAGTAGTAAAGGGCAGTGGCACAGGTCAGTGACCTGCTTTGAAGCCATGAAAGGGGAAGGGCTGATCTGTGACTGCATCGAGTTATGAACTGAAATGCTAGGGATTTTGAAAGTCAGGTTTGTGGTGTATTGGTAAAGCTGCATGTGAGGCTTCAGGACTGATGGGAGTAATTAAGGATGTTTGTTGTGTCCAGAACTGGATTAATGAAGGAGTGAAAGACCAGCTCTGCAATCTCTATTTTAATCCAACCCTTTGAAAGCTGATTTCCAAAGCAAAACAAAAGTCTTGCTTTAAAAGGAAGGAGGGTAGGAGAAAACCTCCTAAACAAAAGTTTTGCTAACTCAAAAATCTTGTGGTGAAAACTAGCAGGAGACTCGTGCAGTACGCTAGAGCTGAGATTTCCCACTTCTTGCCCAGTCCTGAAGACTGTGACTGACTGCAGCAGGCTTAAGCAGGGTCACAGCTCTCTCAAAACCACCCTCCGTATCACTGACCTAACCCCTAATCCTCTCTCACAGTGTGCTCAGCGTAGTTTACCTGCATATTCATCAGCCTGCTGGGAACAGCCCCTCTGAGCTGTGTTCCCTCCTGTTCTTTCCATCCAGTCTTTCTAGTTTCACAGCCTCTGCAAGGATTCAGGCTTCTTTTTTTGTGTGTGTGTCAGCCAGGAAACACACCCACCTCCCTCTCTCCAGCCCATCTTCTGCCTTGCTTAGAGATTCTGTAACTCATGTGAAAGAATTTCAAGCAACACAAGCTAAAGAAAATTAAAACCATTTTTAAAAAAATATAAAAATAATAGAAATTAGAGATGAGAAAATATTGCTAGTTTATCCAGTACATCTTTTCACATTCTAGCCCAGACCAGTTTCTGCAAAATTTTTGCCTAAAGTACATTTTCCAGTTCATTATCTGGTCTGGTTGTGTATGATTTAGGCAATGGGCATCCTTTACTTCCCATAAGATACTATTCCATATATGATATATTTCACTGTTTGGAAGAGGTTTATGAAGTTTTCTTTCCACTCTGTCCATCTTAATTTCTCAAAGCTCTGCCCATGGTAACACACTGGATAAATGTTCTTCTTCCTTCATGTTTACTCTGTTTAGGTGGTGGTGTGTAATTTTTGTTCAGTCAAGCTGTTTAGCCATGACACTTAATACTGAGCTTTAAAACTGAGCAATTATAATCCTTGGCTACCTGGGAAAGACTAATGTTGAGATTAGCATGTTAATGGGTGTTCAGAACATAGAAGACATTGCTAGTAGCATTGCCTCTTTATTATAATAGTCACTTGACAAGTCCCATCGCACGGTTTGGCTTTGGTTGCTTTTGCCTTTGCCAAAATTGGAGACAATGTCTTCTTGCTCATGCCTCCTTCAGCTATTTCATTGGGTTCTTTTTGCTTTTGTTTTAATGTCAGTCAAAACCACTTGGCTGTTTCTGAGAACAAGGCTGTCAGGGGAGTATTCTGGTTTATCCACATAAAAAAAAAAAAGTTTATGAATTTTCCTTTTAAAAAACACCCTCTGAACAATGTCTTGCTTTAAATATTTAAATTTTTTTTCAGTCAGGAACTTGTCTTCTGCCATCTATGACAAAATCCTTCCTCCCAACCCCCAGTTTGGTAAACTAATGAATCTTCAAGTAATCACAGATTGAGCCTGCTCTGAAAAAAATAATGGGGGTTCAGGAAGGACAGTTATTATTTTGTTCACTGTGTGCCTGATGAAAATAATAGCACATGGTTTAAGCCCAGGTTACAATGCACTTGCACAAAGGGCCATGGCTGTGTCTGCAGGGTCATGTCACTCCAGCCTCCCATGGTTTAGGAATGTGTCACCACTCCCAGACCACTCCTACCTGCAGAGAGCTTCACCCTATGGAAGATATGTCCCTACTCCGTGTGTGGGACCAGGGTTAGCCATGCAAGCAGAAACTTGTCTACAGGGAAGAAGGGAGGTACAGAGAGAAGGAGGAGAGAAAAGAGAAAAAAAAAAATAAAATAAAATCAGCATAAGCAAGGGAGAGAGGGAGACGCCCAAATTCTCTGCTGGCCGGCCCTCACCAAAATACTTTTCTCTTCCGTTTCCACTGAGCAGGGTCCTCCCTTCCCCCAGGACATGTAGGGAAATCTAGGCACCTACCCAGCACCTGCAGCAAGGACACCACCTGCTCCAGGCAGCCCCTGCTTCCTCCAACACCCTCTGCTTCCTCCAGGCCTCCCAAGCATGGGGCTGGGGGCCCCAACTTTTGTCACTGAGGCCCTATCACAACCTGTCCCCTCCTCAGTGCAGCCCAACTAAGCTGCCCACCGCAGTGTGCAACGGAATGGGAGGCAAGAACACTAGGAATGACACTTGATGTTAGGACTGCTCATGAAGTCACAGCTCCCAAATGACATGAAGACATGGAAAAGTATACAAAATCCTCATTAAATCTGAAAAAAAAAAAAAGAAAAAAGAAAAAAAAGAGATGCCCTCAATCCTTGATAATTACTAGAACATCCAGAAAGATAAAAGGTGCAATTATCATATCTAGCACCATTGTTTTCAAAGCACCTGTTGTAACATAATGCCTCTGTTCAGCTCTGTAAAGAAAGCTGGTTTGATTATTCTTTTAGACCAGCGTATTAGACTGTGGCTTCTCTGACCTGAGCTAGCTACTCTCTCTACTCTGTCAGGGAACCCAGCCCAAGAAACCGGCTTGTGCTTTCTGGCCACCCCGTTTGCTGTACCTCTTGCCATGCTACCTTTTTATTCATGAATCCTTCCTCTACCAGCTTTTTCTCCCCCCACTTCTTCTTTCCTTGCCAAAGCAAGGACTTTTTAATAGCTAAAGAACGAAAACACCTCCCACGCCTCACCTCAAAAAAGCTAACTCTCTGTCTTACTCACTCTTTTTGATTCCCAAACCTCTCCTGCTAGCTTAGAGTCTTCCTTTGAAGCTCTGGTTCCTCAAATACTAACACGTGAGTATAACTTTAGTAAACTGTGTAGTTTCAATGGCCTCAAGGGGACACGTGAGTAAATAATCCAGTTGTGGGATGAGACCATGGCATTAGCAGAGATGGATTTTTTTTTTTTCTGTTGGATATAGTGATTTGGCTGGAATCAAGATATTACAAGGGAATATACTGACTTCAATCCAGAATGGAGTAGAACTTGCCTCACAAAAAATGTTAACAGTAGGCTTGAAGGTCTTCAGGGTGCCTATGTCATATTTATTCAGGTGGATTGACTAGATAATCTTTCATGGCTTCCTCTAGCTCTGCTTATTCTGATTAACTGTAGTGAAATAGAGGAAAAGATAAATCAAAATAAATAACAGTTGCTTTGTCTTACGCATTTCCATCCATGAAACCAAAGTGCAGTGTGGTTCAACACTACTGTTTGGTAGGGGTTTTTTTCTTTAAAAATGGTATTAAATGCTCTTTGATTCCAAGATCATCTACATATGTGATGTACTCTTTGCAAGCATTAGGTCCTCAAGTTTTGTCATTATCAAAACAGAGTGTCTCCCACTGGCTTTGTGCTGATTCCAACATCAACAAGGATCAGATATGCTGTTGATTTGCGTCTGTGGGAATGGCTATGAAGATACAAGTTTATAGTGTGGGGAAACAAGAACTATTTTTGATCTATCAGTCCAGCCATGGCATAGCACAGCTTTTTCTATTCTCTGTTTCTTGTCTGAGGTTTGTACCCTGCATCGTGCTCCATATTGATGAAGTGAAGTTGTTAGCGACACCCAATTAATACAAGCACTGAATGTTTACTCCCCATCATTGCCACTGCTTTGACTGCAGTGTAAATGCTCCACTAATGACTTGGCTGATGGGAGGGGAAAATTACATGTCAGAGCCAAGTACAGGACCAGGAATTCAGGCCGTCAGCCAGCTTGTTAGATCACGCTGGGTGCCTCTAATGAAATGCATTGATTTGTGACTCTTACAATAACATTTTTAGGAAATCATTTCACTGGCTATTTATTTGTGTGTTGGAGCAGCCTGATGAGGTTGGAAAACTAAAGCAGACACTGTGCTTACAAATCAAGAGCAAAATTTTAAGAATGAGGTTGATTAACCACTGGAATAACTTCTAAGGATGTGACGGGTTTTCCATCATATTTTGTTGCACAGGTGATACTAGTTAATTGAATAAATATGTGTTATAAATCCAGCAGGAGCTCTGTGTATGGCTAGAAATTATAGCCTGAAGTTCTCTGGGTCCTGTTATAACCAAGATGAGGCTATGTTGTAACGGTCCCTCATGATGATAAAAAACCCCATGAGCCTGTGACAGTCATTGAGTCTGGGTGTTTGTGATTCTATGGTGTAACAGATTGAAATACCATAAGTGGTAGATTTAAAACTGGCAACAATTTTCATAAAGGGTACTACTAAATTACAAAGACGCATTCTGCAGAAGTAGATGCCCTGCCAATCCTGCAGCTGATTTAATGTACTGTGATGAATTAGCAAGCTTAGAAAGAATTAACCCACCAATAAAATTACAGACTTAGTACATTTCAAAGCATCTGGTTAGATCTCATGGTATTTCTTGGCTGCTACATGTTCAGTCATAGAGAACGAAGTAGTGGGGACAATCCATGATCACCCTGTAGTTTTTCACTGGATGCCCCTGAAGAGCAAATGGCAATAGTGAACAGTGGATAAGGTAAGTGTTTACCTGCTTGGGGGTTTGTATGGACCCTTTCCCTGTTTTCCTCCTCTTTAATATCCTTATAGATCTATATAAACAATTGTCTTTTTCTTGTCTGCTTACAGTTTATAGTTGGTTAAAATTCCTAAACAACTTTTTTTTTTTTTTTTTGTGTTCAGATGAACACATCCTAAAGTTGCCAGAATTTATGTACTCTGTGAAAAGCAACCCCACTTAAATGGTCTTATGTTGCCTATGTAGAAATGGAGTAATCTAGGATTTCTAGTGAGTCCTCAAAATCTGTGTTGCTGCATTTTATTTTTTTCTCTCAGGTCTGCTTTATATATTTTTTGAATGGCTGATAACCATAAAATCAGAAAAAAAAAAAATATTCCAGACAAGTAAGACTTCTTGTGAGGAAAAAAAAAAAATATTGAAAAGAACAAAGCTAGGGGGAAAAAAGTAGTTAGGTCCAAACTGATGGCAAGCTTGTTTGTTCATCTTTAACATGCATTTACTTGTTCCAATTCAATCCTTATTTCTGTTCTACAACAGACTTGATGTTTAGCAATGTAAGCTGTTCATGTTTAAAAACAGAGTTCACCTTTAAATGTGCTTAGACTAAAATTTATGCCTGCTGAGGTCATTTGCAGAGCAAGAGTTAATGCATCATGCAAACAGCTAAATAAAGGTTACAATCTGAGTGGAATTATTCAGAGCTCAGGAAGAAATCTGGCATTTGCAGTCTGTCGCTGGGTTTGAGAAGTCTGTCTCTCGAAGTGCCACTGCCACCAAGAGACATCCTCCTTTCTGTGTGGCAGTAAGGGATGGTCTGCAGCACTGGATGGTCTTCCTGTAAACCCATTAAAAACAGGAGTGGTGGGAAGTATCATGTGTGAGGAATGTGTGGAATGAGGGACAAGTATAATCTCGTCTTTATCCAGGTTTCACAGAGTGATTATGGGTGTAAATAGACGCTCTTCCTCCTCTCTTTTCCTCTTCAGAACGACTGAGGAGCTGATATCAGGACAGCCTATGACCCATGATATCCCTGGTAAAGGTTGCTCCATGGAGTAATGTGAATAGCTGTGTGCCTCTTGAGACCTGTCAGTTAAGTATTGCAGTTTTGGGGCCCTATCTGATAAAAGCTCCTCGTCCTTCTTCTCCACCAACATCCCTGGGAGCTGAGAGTCACTCTGGGGCAGGATACACCCAAAGTAGATACGTGAAACAGCTAGGATAAAAATGCATCTCTTGTTAATGCCTGGGTTTTTTTGGAGTTGGCAATCTCCATAGAGGTGTTGTGCTGAGATTGTGTTCTGCATTCCGTTTCCTTGTTTTGTTTCTATAAGCCAAGTACTTGGCTGATTGCACAGGAAATCAACTGCTGTGGGCATTAACTTCAATGGGAGAACGTTAAACGAGTCACCAGGGACTGGCTGTTGCTGAGTTCAAAGAGAAAAAGGCATCCAAAACCTCTACTCAAGCCAAGTTATGGTGGGAAATGTCAGATACAAAGAGGAGGAAACTAGAATGCACAGAAGGGTGAAAGACAGATACAGCTTAGTTTTCCTGTCCACAATTGGTCAAATTAAGGCAAGGTAGGAATGGAGATTTAAATAAATAAATAAATAAATAGCCCCACAATTTTGCTCAGGTCGTTGAACATCGGGGAACATCTACTGTTGAGATTCTGTGACAGTAGTAGAAGGAATAGTTCTGCATAGGGCAGAAGATGGAGCAAATCCTAATCTCTTGCATTCATTTTTCTTTTTTTTTTTTTTTCCGCAGTGATTTCAGAAGTCTTCCCAGGCTCAGATAATTCAAAAAATAAGGACCCACCCCCATATCACACGAGAGGTAAGGAGACAGTGTTAACAAAAATGGGGGGGAAACCCCCAAACAAACAAAAACAAAAACCAGGAAGATGGAGAGGAGGGCGGTGGTGGAAAGGGAAGTAATAGAGATCTAAACTTGGGTGTTGCTTTCCCCCAGCGCACGTGAGCAGCAGTCTCCCAAGAAGACTAGAGAAAGATTGCCACCTTCTGGAAGGATAAATATCTGCTCTTATTCAGAATACTAAATCTGACATGCATATTTGTGATACATTTCTCTTTCAACCTGAATTTTTATCCATATAAATCTATTTCAGTCTCATTTCATTAATGCATATGCCATGATCCCAGCTTTAGAAATTGACATAGTATCCTGGATTTTGAATAGAATCTCATCAAGTTTAGAATTAGGAACATGTTAACATTAAGGATTATCAGTGGAGAGATGGACTTTATTCTTAAGCTTGAAAACCAGGTGCTTTTTTTTTTTTTTACTGAGCATTCAGAAGCCAAACTTAAGATGTCCATCTGCAGAGAGACTGAACAATGAAAAAGAAACCCCAAATAAAATAACATTCTCATTTTAAATAGCATTGGCTGTTATTCTACCAACTTCAGCAAATTAAGTACGTCTATATCAGACAGAAATGTTTTTTTTAATCAAAAAATCTGCAGGCAGTACACGGAGCACAGAGACATTTAGCATTGCTTTCAGTTAGCCCATCTTAGAAATTATTATCTATATTAGAGAAGTTTATACAGTGACCAGGATTAAAATAGGCACAGAGCTACTGACCATTCTTCTCGGGGCAGGGTCAGGAGCCTATGTATGAGACCATAAAACTGTTGGCTCTGCCTGCTGCCCGTGCTGCAGGGGTGTCACGGCCTATGCAGTCACCCTTTGTACACCTGCCTCCTGGACTCTGGTGTTGGAAGCAGGGGATGATGACAGAAGGACCACTAGTTTCCTCTGTTCTGGCAGAGCAGCAGGGAAGCCATGCAGGAAACAGCCTTTCTCCCTCCCAGTGGTACTGGGATTCTCACCCCCTTGGCACTGGGCAAAGCCTTTGTGGGGAAGATGTACCTTTGGGATGCTCCTCTTTCTTTGCAGTTTGATTCAATGCAGTGCTGTTCCATGTCCTCTAGTGACAGTTTGTTCTCATGAGATGTGATTTCATTCTTACTTTTCACTATTCTGATACCAAACAAAATGTATCAACATCCTCAGGTATTGTGGAAGCCTTTAAACTTTGAGAAAAATACCTTGGAGGGGACTTCGGATGAGTGTCAATCTTTCAATTTCTTGTTACTAGCTTCCCAAAATCACCTGTTGTGAAGCTGCTGGGAGCTGTGATTCCTGGTGAAGTCTGAGCCTTGGTAAAAGCTGCTGCTATGAGGGACACAGTCTATGCCTATGCTCCCATCCTTTGAGTATTGGACTTCTTTGACTTGTCACTGTTTCACATACTTGTGCCATGGTGGTGATGCTGTGCAGGTCGTGATGCTGTGCAATGATTCTGCTAAGCAGCTCCTTTTATCATTAAAATCTCCAGTGCCTTATGGGAAGAGCTGGATTGACATCTCTTCAGGGTCTGAAATCCTCAGTCATCAGAGCAGATACAGTCACGTAAACCTCTCTCTCTCCTTTTTTTCTCTTCTCCCTTTTCTGTATCTGGCAGATCTGGCCAGGAAGATATCTCAGGGCTGGGGGTTTGTGGCCTTCATCACTCTGCTGAGGCAGTGCAGACTGTCTGACTCCAAGGGTGCTGGTAGTTTCTGAGCTAAGGTCACTCGACCCCTGAAGTGTTGGCCAGAGAGCCACCAGCTGGCTCCATGCAATCTCCCAAACAGCCACAGCATGGGGAAGGCTGGGATCTTTCTTTGCTTTACAGGAACTTTCTGCTCAGTCAATACAGGTCACCCTTCTGCACTTAATCCCAGCCTGCAGCACCAATCGCTTCCCGTATAATCTCCCAGAACAGCTGTTATGTGATTGCATTGTGGATTACAAAGTGACCATTTTCCACAAAACAGCTGCTGGCTGGAGGGATAGCATTTAATAATCACTGGGAGGGGGGGGTGAGGGGAGGAGACAAAGGAGAAAGGGGGTTTGAAGCTATTTTGTTTCTTGGAGGATCTGGAGATGAGCAAAACAACAGGCAAAGCAAGAGTCCTGTTCCTGTATTGCTCCTCCAAATTAATAGGACTTTGAGGACTTGCTGCCAAGGTAAATTCAACTTTCTTTCCTCCTGGGGCTATCTAGGTACTACGGTCAGTTATTATCACTAAGTGTTTGGCTTTTGTAGAGGGAAACTTTTCTGACAGTGCTTTTATGAAGGAGTAGTTCAGTTTAGCTTCTTATTCCCTGTGTCCTCTGCATCCTTGATCCAGTTCCTACTTCTGACTTCTTCATCTCATATATTTGTTTTCCTCTTTCCTTATCACTTGTTCTGAAATTATATGACCTTTCAACTACTGTCACAAATCATCTGGGGAGAATATTTCTCATACTATGGGAGATTTAAATTAAAATAAAAATAATTTCTGTCAATATTCTAAGTGGAAAGATTTTATTTTTTTTTAAGGAAAGCATGAGCAAGCTAAAACATGATGACAGATAATCTTATAATCAAGCATTGATGAAAAAAAATTGATAACTTTGTGGGCTGAAGGTTTTAATTTTCAGATGAAAAATCATAATTTTGAGGAGATAAATTTATAATTTCCTTTTCTGTCCTAAGGCAAGTTTTCCACTGAAAAAACTTTCTGTGAGGAATTTGCTACCAACCTTGGTCAGAAAACTTCACATTGTTAGCCATTCCTAGTAGAAAAATAGCTCTGTGAAAATAGTAACATTCATCAAGCTTTCAGATCATGGAAGTCATTAGTTACGGTATCACTAAGATGTTACCATCTCCAGTTTGCACCATCCCTGGAGATATTCAAGGTGAGGTTAGACAAGGCTCTGAGCAGCCTGGTCTAGTTAAGGGTTGCCCCTGCTCACTGCAGCAGGGCTGGACTAGATGACCTTTGGAGGTCCCTTCTGGCCCTAAACATTCTATGGTTTTATGATCTCCATTGCTGAAATAAATGCTTTGGTGAAGAGATAAAAAAAGCTAGCACATAAAATAACACAGGAATATTTCAGCTGAGTATTTTCTTGCCTTCCATGAGGGTGTTCTGGATGAGGTACTGTTTTCTTAGCATGATGGGATGCTTATGAAGTCCTGCTTTCTGAGGAGCTTCAGCACCATCTTTTTTTGGCCACATTTCCGAGATTGCTGTTTTGCAGAACAGATGCTTCTAACTGCACCACTTTTAGCTACAGTGCACTCACAAATAATGCAAAGCTCAGTCTCATGTTGTTTATTTATAGTATTGTCCACAGTATGATGGGCCTTTCCCACACTTTCAACATTGGGTGAGTCAACTGAAGTTAGGTGAAGAGGACCAGCATCAGGCAATGTCTGTGCCAACTGAATCTATTCATGGGCAAATAGATTTTGAGTGTCATAAATAGGAAAAGGTGGGAGTATCTGGATGAGTTGTGTCAAACCCAGGGAGTGCCATGTGGGAAGAGGAATGCGTTGATTACATGAAAGTTGATGTGTGGGTAGATGACTTCTAATCAATCCATGGAGTGATAAAGATGGGGTCCTCAGAAGTCAGTGCAGGGTTTTGCAGGAACCACAAAATCTTAAGCTTCCCTCTGAGTGAGAAAGCCCACAGGACCCTGGTATACAAACTGCTTTTTG
Organism: Ceyx melanurus; assembly: GCA_024611195.1. Taxonomy (NCBI): domain Eukaryota; kingdom Metazoa; phylum Chordata; class Aves; order Coraciiformes; family Alcedinidae; genus Ceyx; species Ceyx melanurus. The sequence continues at coordinate 30,756 of JANHGL010014820.1, read as the reverse complement.
AATTACTTTTTCTGATAAGATGAAACCAGGAAGAATGTTTGTGGAAATGTTTGCTCTCAAAAAAAACCCCAACTTTGGCACTTTGTGTGAGAGCAGAGACACTGTAATCCCATCACCCTATCAAATTTCTGGTGTGTGGAGTAGTGCTTGTTTAGAGGGAAGATGCTGCTCTTGGGCTTGAACATGTGCTGGCAGGTCTGAATAACTGATTGTCCCTACTGAGCAGGCCGGTGGTTTTATGTATTAACTTCAGGGATCCAGAAACATTTTCTTGCCTTTCCCCACTAAAGTATTAATGCACTCCCCCACCTTCCTAGGAAACAGTAACAAACTGCGTGAAACAGTGTTTCAGGACACTTGGCAGCAAGAAATCTCATTTGGTTGGACAGAACATTCATCATGCCCATCTAAATAAGGTATTTGGGGAAGCTGGTTAACAGCTTTTCCTTACCATCTCTGAGATGGAGTGAATATGTTCCCTTTCAGTTTGCTCACACACCCTGATGCACTCACCCCTGCTGTGCCTTCTGGGTCACCCTTTCTTCTCCAGTACAGATACACAGTGTACTGTGGTTCATCCATGCTGGGTGAGCTGCTGGGACATGAGGAGAGCAGAGTGCTTATATTCCTTCCTCACAGGTGTGTGCTGTGAAGAGCTGGGATTTGTAAGGTTAGGTAGGATGATGACTGATGTGATAGTCACTCCTATTTGTGTTGTAGATGGAGCTGCTGAAGGGATTGCCATGGCGCCGTGCTTTTCTGGCTGTCATCTTGAACCTGCTGGCTCTCAGCCTCTCCACCACTGCCTTGCTTGGCAGCTACTGGTGCACCGGGACCCAGAAAGTGCCCAAGCCTTTGTGTGGGAAAAGCAAAGCCACCAAGTGCATCGGTGTCCCCATGCCGCCTGATGTAGGTGCTGGCAATATTTCAGCTGAGGATGTGGTGCACTACAGCTGGGAGACTGGAGATGACCGTTTTGCCTTCAGATACTTCCACACAGGGATGTGGCTTTCCTGTGAAGAGAGCATGGAAGGACCAGGTAGCATCTTGCCTGTTTTCCTTGGCAACATCAACCCTGTGCACTGATGTGGTCATTATATTCCTGTCCTTCACGGGGATGTTTACAGAGAGGGGCAAGGGAGGATGGTTGTCTCTGGTGTGCCCTTCAGTCTGGAATAAGGGCTGTGAACTGCAAGTGGTGGTGGTGGTGGTAATGACTTTGTGATGGCATTGTTCATCCTGATGTGAATGGGGGTGAGCCTTCTTTCCAATTCCCCATATTTCCATTCCTGCACACAGCTTACTTCATGAAATCCAGGGCACATTTGTGCATGTCACCTCAGAAAGCTAAGCAGGGTGATTTTATGCAGTGTTGTCAATTTATAGTTATCATTCTGAGGACTGCAATAGTTGGTGTTCTCCTTAAATCACCATAGTGAGAGGTTTCGTGAATTGAACAGGGACCAGACTTTTCTTGGGGAAAAAATAAAACAAAACAACTCAGAAAGCAAAGTACTGCCTTATAGATACAGATAAAACCTGAGTATCTGAACCCAGAGGAACTAAAGCTAGGAGCCAAACTGACCTGAAGATTAAAGGTGCAATACTGTAAATTTTTTACTTGTTTTTGTGATATCATGACAGGTTTAATTTGTGATTTTTGACCACATGGGACTAACACTATAAATCCTGGAATGCCAAGGGCTGATTGTATAACCTGTACTAGACCTCCTTGACTTGCTCCTGCTCAGCCCTGCTGAAGTCCTTCTGCTGAAACCTGTGCCACACCAGCACAGATGGATGCTCTGCAATGCACAGATGCTCTTTATGGCCTGGCACACACATCAAGGATCAGAACTGACCCAGAAGGTGGCCAACAGGGAGAATTATATCTAATGATACAGTGATGAAAGTCACTTTTATCAGGCCCATTCTCCTGAGCCCGCTGCCTTCCCTTCAGCTCTCCCCAAGCACAAACAACTCTCCTTCTTTAACTGAACCACCATTCTAGTACACTATTTGTCATTTTCTTATCTGCTGCTGTCAAGAGTTTGAAAATAGAGGACTGGTGAATAAAAGCAGACAGAAGGGGAGTGGGAGCAGGAGGGAATGTGCTTGAAACTCTCATGTCCTAACAAGAGGACTGCTTCATTATGAGCATTTGTAGACATGCTGCAGAAAGAGATGTGTTTATTTGAACTGGTTTAGGTTGAGGTGTGTTTCCATGGTACCTGTGGGAATGGGACTATATCCCTTGACAGCTTTCTCTGAAAGACTTGTCCAGCCACTGGACAGTCCTGGAATAACCCCAATGCCTGAAGGAACACAGAAAGCATGTTACATCTGGGTTGAGGTAGAGCACAGAGTAGAGCATATAGTCAGTCTCAGTTCTCTGCTTCCTGTAAAATGAGTGCAACAAACTCACCCACTGCTGTGGGTGTTTGAAGCAACTGCATAGACAACAACAACAGAAACCAGGGTCTACTATGAGCAAAAAAGAGTTTGAGTTGAGCTGGAAAAAGGATTTCATTATTCAGGCTAATCTCAGGATCGGTTTAGATGAGTCATTATTGAACCTCATTAAAGTTCTAGGTGAAGTAGCAGACCTCAAGTTAATGAGGACTGCAGATGGCACTAAACTGGGTAGTGTCCTAAGAGCTGTGGATGACAGAAGTAATGCAGGAGATTGGGAAAGATTAGAATTGAGGATAGAAATTAAGAAAATTAGATTTACATGAAAAGCGGCAAGCTGATAGTTCTGGGAGAAAATACTGTGCCAAGTAGAGGAGAGGGCCCTCAAATACAGAATGCAGTAAGAGAAACTTACAGATAATAATGATGGGCTCTCAGCTGAGACAATAGTTTGCATCTGGACAACATGAAAAGCCAAAGCAAATAGGAACATCATTTGTCTAAATAGCATGCCTAAAATGTGAGGACATAAGACCGTATTTCCGTGTGATTCACTGCCACAAAAGAGAGACTCATATCTCTGCCATGCAGCTTTTCACTTGGGAAGTTTGTGGGTTTTTTTCTTTCTTTCTTCTTGGGGAAGAAATGCTAGAACTGCTCTGCTGGGACTGGGGTGAGTGGGAATTCACATCCTCAGCAGAACTGGTTTGTCTACAGTCTGGTATAAACTACTACTGGATCAGCAGTAATATTGTGAATGCATAGCAACAGATTTTTATATTCACCAAAGGCTCATAAGGTTTACAAATTGCTATAGTTTTTTTCTGGAAAGGACACTTCTAGTTTTCCAGGCAGAAATTGCCTACCCCTATTTTGCCCCAGTAAAGGTCTGGAAAGATGGTCAGAAAGAGAGCAGAAGAGAGAAGATCTGATGAGTGGACTCTGAGAGCTTTGCACTGAAAAGAGAGTGAGAGGAAGAGAATTCCATTATGTACCCTGCATTGTTGTGAATACTAATACCTTTGGTTTTGTGTTTCAGAGGAGAAATGTCGTAGCTTTATTGAGCTTTCACCACCAGCAGAGAGAGGTAAGAGCAAACCCCCATACCTTACTGTAGCTGTGCAGTGCCCTTCCTTGGGATGGGGGATCTGCAACATTTCAGCTGTGTGAGGACATCAGGCTGGGTCTCCAGAGACAGGCATGAAATCCTAGCCTCATGGTTGCTAAAAGAGCAAAGATTTCCTCCCACGTTTGCCTAAACCCCTGCCATCTGTGAGGTCTATACTGGAAACATGAGACCCCATCCCATATGAAATAGGTTTGTCTAATAAATTGCCCAGTCTGAGCTTGTCACCTTGCTGTAGTCAGTGGGAAGAGGATGAATGCCACCTGAGAGCAGTCTCTCCCACATATGCTGCATGTTGACTCATTGCTTCAGTTTTGGGGTCTAATGTGATGTCTCTGGAAGCTGAATCACCTCTTAATTTGTGGTAGGTGATCAGGATATCTGGAAGTTACACTTTCAGGGTGAAGTCCTTGCCTCATCAAATACAAAACTTCATTTGTGTTGAAGAGCTCACCCATCCTGTCATTGTTGAGTGTTTCAAATTATCCTGGATAGATTCAGTATACCTGGATGTATGCATACATATGCAGAAGAGATCTTACAGGTTTTCAGCTGGTGTGGGCTTGCTAACGATTCCCTGAGATGGGGGCTAGAGGGAAGTAATTTCAGAGGATGTTCTTAAGCGAAGGGAAAGGCCTGGAGTGCAGAACCTGTGTCAGCATTCAAGCCATGAGAGCAGGGGCTGAAATTAATGCTGGGAAATTTTAACAGCCAGAAGGGATATGAATACTTCTTGGGAACTCATCTTATTATTCTGCCTTGTTTCCCTTATTTTAAAACCCTGGCAAAGACTGCTGACCTGCTTTTCCAAAGTGATGTGAACTCCCAGATGAGGGGTCTGGTGTGAGTGGCATGCAGTGGCACTGCTGTGCAGATTAACATGGGTCATTCTTGCCACAGCAGCAGAGTAGAAAAACTTCCCGCTTATTCTTTTGGGAAACGGTATTCATACAATTCAAATACTGCTGGTGTTACAAGAAAATTTTGAAGTCATGCAGATCTCCACTTTGTCATAAAATCAATGACTTAACTGCATTTACTGAATGACTCTTGCAGTTACCACAAAACACTCACTGCAGTGAGTAGCAACAGTGTCCTTCTTTCTCACCTTGTTCTTCACTCCTTGCCCAGGCCTCTGGCTCTGTTGCTTCCAATGTCTGCCTTACAGACTGTTTCCCTAAGAAAGTAGGGTTATGCAACCAGATTAAGACTCTGTAAATCTGTCTGTCCCCTCTCACGCTACTCCTGCTGCTCCTTGTCTAATTGCAGTTCAACATTGATATAAAGGCCATATTCAGTAAGACACTGAGCTTCCACAAATTAATTGGAAGATCACCGTGAGCTTAAGCGTGACACTCATAGTGACACTGTGGTCTTAACGGCTCTATCACCCACTTTTGTCCCTTCCTGCACATAGCATCATCTTAAGATGACCTTGACCTCCAGCACAGCTGCTATTTTATAGTTGAGCCAGCACTGGAGAAGGTGGTGTGACTGCTGATTGCAGGCTGGGCTGACTGATCTGGGTACGTGCAGGGGAGCTACAAATTACATAGGCAGCATTACAAAACCAGATTATGCAGCGTATGTGTTGAGCTTGGGCTCATGGGAAAGTGCTGCAGAGACCTCTGTGCACGTGTGGTGCCTGCAGCCTCCAGGACACTTCCAGCAGCCTGACCTCTATTGAGATATCCTCCCTGATGGCACTGCAGCAAGCAAGCCAGCTCCTTTAACCAGGAATGCAGCTCATCAATTCTTGCTAAAAAGCTGTGTGACTCTAAGGCATTAATGACATTGAGGACTCAAGTCAGTGCCACATTAATGAGGGTTTCCTTCATATTCTTTTTCCCCAGCTGAATGTCTCCTCTCAGCCATTAATACTTGCTAAGAGCAGTGTTTACAGTGCTGCTTCATTTGTCAGATTCATATTTCTTCCTCAGTGAATCCTGCACTTTTCCACAGCCCAGCATTGCCGAGTGACTTTTCTTATTTTTCTCCAAGTCCTCCTGCACAGTGAGCTCAGCTGTGGACTGTGAGATGACTTAAGTCCCACTCATTATCCCAGCATGAACATACTTGCACTCTGTTCAAGCAGAAGGATGAGTGGTGAACATTACTGCCCTAGATGGATATCCACCCCAAGTAATGTAGTTTCATTTTAATTGGGATTAAAGAAATACAGGCTTGCAAGAGGCTTCCTGAAGTCTGGTAGCCAGGTCCCAGCCACAGTCATGGACCTACCATACAGATCTTAACCAGTTGAGTCCAAGGTTAAAAGTAATTTGCTTCCATTGTTGTGATTAGAAACCTACTCTGAAGGTTACTACCCTAATGGTTAGGAACCTAACATCTAGCTCAGATGCATTCGTGGCCAACCTATGATCACTTGGTCTTGTGCTAATACTCAACAGCTTTCCCACTTCCCCTTATTTTCCTCCTTGCTGTCTTATGAACAATTCTGAGTTGTTTACAGACGGCATGATGAGCTCTAGGGGTCCCTTCCAACCCCTAACATTCTATGATTTCTCTCAGCTTTTTCCATGCCAGACTAGCCAAGCCATCCTCTGTGACAGACTCTCTGTCGTCTTCAGCAACCTTTGAGCCCTTGTTCATAGGCTGGGGGCATTACTTCTGTGTGTTTGCTCTTTTCCTTCTTTCTTTCCAAAGGACATCCTTTCAGGATTGGGTTGGGAAGGGGGAATACTCTACCTTGAACAAACCCTCCTGTATTGATGTGAGAAGTCTCTGGTTCCCGGCAGGAATCCTGTGGCTGTCACTGGGATCAGAGATGCTGTACATCAGCTTGCTGCTCATCAGCTTCATCCTCCTGATGGTGGAAATGCTGCATACTGGCAATCCTGTCTGTGGGATGAAACTCAACGCCTTTGCTGCTGTCTCCTCAGTGCTGTCAGGTGTGTTACTGCCAGCTAAGAATCACAGCAGCAGGAGAACCTCTTCTCCTACATAAAGCTGAAATGTGCTGCTCTGGCTCCTGTTATAACTTTGCTTTCTTTTCTGTACAGGCCTCCTTGGGATGGTGGCACACATGATGTACACTCAAGTCTTCCAGGCAACGGTGAATCTGGGACCAGAGGATTGGAGACCACACACATGGGACTATGGTTGGGCATTCTAGTACGTGAGTTCTGAAGCCGTCTTCACCTTCCCAGCCTTTTGGGCTTCAGACATGCTACACCCTGACAAAACCCACACCCTCCTTTCTTCTGTTTCCAAAGATGGGTGTACCATGGTTGTCTCACTACTAATCTCCTGTCTTGGCCTCATCACCTGCTTTAACAAATAGTTGCTGAGTTACTTAAATGAATAGCTACCAAAAACTGGCCAAACAATGGAGTTACATTTAAACAAGTACCTTCAACCTTGATGGTTTGCCCTGGTTGGTTTCAGCTCTTCCCTGTGTGCAGAGGCTAGTGTCACACTTGGGATGATGCTCTCAAACATGCCTTGGTTTTCTGCAGTTTTAGTCAGTCACATGCTGGTTTGGCATCTTCACTAAACAATGTCCAAAAAGCCTATTCCTGCAGCACCAAGCCTAGACACATGCTGAAAGATGCAGACACTGTAGCCAGGAACAGCAGCTGCAAAAAGCAGGTGGCTCAGGGTTCCTTTCTCCAAAGGCTGAAGTAGCCAACTACAGTTGATACACCATAGCTGACTCGAAAGGATGAGTGTTGCAAGAGCCCATGGAAAGTACAGGCTCAATTTGCAGTGCTGTACTGATGAAGCCCACATTGATTCTTAAGACTTAAACACTCCAGTGCCATGTGCCAGCTGTGGACATCAAATTTCAGCATGGCCATCTGGTTATGCTCAAGGTTATGCCTCATGTCCAGAAAGACACTGATCAGTTCTGAAATACAGAATTTGCTTCCAAGCTATGCTGTCTTCTGACCAGCTGTATGTTTTCCTGATGCCCTTTTTATTTTCCCTGTATCCCTCCCTTCCCTGTGACAACACTGACCAGTTTTTACCCTACTAATCTTAGAAAGATCTTGTGGTGGAATAGCCCCTAAAAACTGTAGTGTTATGAGCCTTAGTCTTCCTAGTTCACATCCATGCATGGCAACTTCTGCCTGTCAAAGCAGGATGCATCACAATGCATGCAATTCAATTCCTTACCCTACATGGCTTCTCAAAGCATGTGCTATTCTTGTGTCTCTCCTCTAGCATGGCCTGGGTCTCCTTCACCTGCTGCATGGCTTCTGCTGTCACCACTCTCAACACCTACACCAAAACGGTACTGGAGTTCAAAAGGAACCACTTCACAGGCTACGATGGAACCTTCAAGTTTCAGCCTCAGCACCACCAGTGCTTCATACAGCAGCAAATAAGAAGCTACTATGTACCCCAAAACAAGCCCCTCCATTCAGTCTCTGAGGGAGTCGACTTCTACTCTGAGCTGCAGCAGAAAGTGCTGCAGCGGGAACCAGAGCTGGAGCTGGATGAGGTCTTAGGACAGATGATTGGGGAGGACCGCTGTTAGGCATGAGTGTGCAAGGGCAGAGCAGTGGTTTTGGGAAGCACAAGAGCTCTGAACCAAATGCTAGCATCACTGTTAGCAAGTTCTTGGGGAGCTCTTCCTTCCTCTATGATTTGGGGTGCAAGAAGGTGAGCACTAGACCAGGGCAACAGCAGTGCCAACTGTAGCAGCATGGGTCCTCCCTGATCAACATTTGACTGGTGTCCTCAGCTGGAAAGGCTGAACTGTTGCTGGTGCCAGCTGTTTCCAAGTACTTTCAGCCAGAGTTGAGGCAGATGTCCCAGTCCCAGCAGTACTGAACCTGGGAATAGTCAGTCAGTGCTATCTGTCTGGCAAACTGCAGTGCTGGGCCTCTTCGGGTGGTGTCACATGGACGTACCAGCAACCCCCCTGTTTCAGTGTTACGGTGAAGGGCATCGGTGCTCATATTAATTTGCTATAATCCTCTCTGAACATCCTATTTATTCTTCATTTCCAGGCCCAACCTCCTCTTTTCCCTGCTCCGAGATTAAAAGTCCTGCTGCAGTAGGAATGGAGGGTTGCTTTCAGACATCTCTCCTCTGCTCTTCTATCTGTAATGGCCCACATGCTCCCTTCTTGATTTTTACCCCAAAAATTCTGAAGTACTTTCCTGTCTGTCTCTTTTCTGCTGTGCTTCTCCACATTTAGGAATCCTTGTCTGGGGTTTTGCTTTTTTTCCCTTTGTTTCTCTTCATCTGTTCCCTTTTCCCCATCATAGAAATATCACAAACAATCTCCAAATCAACCACACTCATCATCTCTTGCAGGTGAAACACTGGTTCACATGATACATGATGCTGTACACAGTATTTATTTGCTCCACTGCAGTTCACAGTTCAAATACATTTTCCCAACAATATACAGACAGACTCTTTATTCACAGTGGGGATGTGTGTGTGTGTCGGGTAGGGTGAATTCACAGTATGGAGGAGCTAACGTCACTGCACTTATCAGTTCTCACAGGAAGAACCCCAAGAGATATCTACTTCAGGTAACAGCTGCTTCACCTTTCCCAGAAAGGTGGTGGCTAGACAGGAGGGAAGGGGCACTCCTGTTTAATCCTCATATGTTACTGGTCCTCACACTTTCAGGCGCTATTATGCAGCTGTATTAACTGACTATATCTTACAAACACCCCTGTCTGGAGCAGTATGCCAGGCCTAGAGCTGTTGCTACAGTTGTGCTAATATATACAAAGCTATTTATACAAAAATGCCATTAAACATATACAAACTGTTCACAGGCTCTGACATTAAGAGCAGGGCCCAAGGACCAGCCTTGGAGCTTGCAGCTAATCCTGAAGGGCTATCCTGGAAGCTTTATATGGAGATGCAGGGACAGAGAAGAGAGAGGGTGATCCAGCATGGAGAGCTGTTAAGAGTCCAGGAAATCAAACACAATGGTAGATGTGCCCATTTGGAGGGAGGGTCACAGTCCTGCCATCACCTTGTCATGCACAGGGAAGTGCTAGGACACTGGAAGGGCATGTGTTAACAGGACAGAAGAGTCCTTTGCAGACCTCATCTCAGCCTGGCTCTTCAGTTCCTACACTCTAGTCCCTGCTGGGACACCAGAGTGGTTGTTTTTTATATGGTCATCTCTCTTACATGAAAATTCATGTAAATGCTCTGCAACTAAAACACAGGAAACCAATGGCACACTCAGAGCACAGTTCAAAAGCACTAAACATACTGTGAGCAAATGTGCTCTGGGGGTAGTCTGTTCCTCCTGGAAGTGCACACAGGGCTGGGCTGGCAAGGAAATGGTAATGTTGAGCCCAAAATAGGGGTAAAATGCAGAGAAAGGCTTTCCAGCTCTGCCTGTGTCTGAGCCTCTAAACCCTGAAGCAGTGGTGTGAGAATCAGCTTTGCTGGAACTGGATCTAGTGAAATCTTTACAGTGCCAGTGGGGATCTGTTAGGAATCTGTCCCAAAAGGGCTGCAATGCATTTGCAAAGGGAGGCTCAGCCCACTGGACTGCAGTGTGATGTTACAGTGACACTTTGGGTTCATAAAAAACTTAGGGATGGATAGAAATAAGATGTGAACTTTTCACTTCTACATCACCCACATGAACCTGTCCTGAACTTGGGTTTGGGGAAAGAAATGTGAGTGAAAGAAATGTGAGAGGGCTGGCAAAGGCTGTAGGGATCATCTTTCTCTAGATCAGGTAATTGAGCCAAAAAGCTTGTTTGTGAGTTTGGGAAGTGAATGGAGAAAAGGGCTGAGAGCATAGGAAAGTTATAGACAAGACTAGCCCTGCAAGGAGCCACACAGAGGCTTCTCTCCACAAACATAAAGATTAAAGTAGGTGGTGTACTTTAGCCACACCACTTACCTTGAGTCATCATGGCCCACTCTAGGCCTGGAGCTTATCTGACTGCTTGGGAATACCATTTGGACATAAAAAGGACTGTCCTCAATCTCATTCATAAATTAAGCATACAAAAAATATACTATATAAACTGATACATATATATACATATATATATAAAACTAGGGTATATATATATGTATATATATATGCACGTGTGTGTGTGTGTGTGTGTATAAATTCTAAATTCACATTTCTTTGTTACCTGGAAGGAAGCATGCAAGATCAGCATATGGAGGGGGAGATAGTGAACAAGGTTTTTCTGGTACAGGACAGGTCAGCCTAGGACAAACCTGCCTTCAGCAGAATTCCCCAGAGCTAAAGGAAGGGGAAGTGCCTTTAACCCCCACTCTCTGTATACAGCAGTTTTTCTGAAGATCCACAGAGCAGCTTCCTGTATTATCCATACAGGCCACAGGTCCAACCAAAATCTCAGGAACCACCAGCCTAGAGCTGCAGAAGGAAAGGCAAACAAAAAACTAAAGCCAAAACCTACTATCATCCAGTTTGGTAGAGAAAAGTGGTAATTCACAGGTAAGCAACTGAATGTGGGCACCACTACCTAGAGGACTCTTGTTTGCCCAGGTCAAACCATGTGATCTCTGTCCCACCTTTCTGCTCCCTCTGTGATTCTCTCAGTCCATCACGATAATCACCCTGGTTACTTCTAAGATCCCCCTTCTCCAACTGCCAAAGTACAGCTGGGCCTCGCAATCCATACAGCTTACACCCAAAGGGGCAGCCAGTCATTTGCAAAATCTCTTTGCATCCCAAAGAGCACCTAACTGTGTCTGGAAGAGATCAGATGTTTTCAAAGGCCTGGATTTAGTTAGGGATTCCTCCAGAATCTCACCTTCTGAGAGAAGTCAACAAATTTCAGCCGGGCAAGAAATCTCCTCACTTCTCCACGGCTGATTTTGGGAGTGGTAGTGTCCTTCAGCCACACCATCCGACCTTGACTCATCATGGCCCACTTCAGGCCCAGCTTGCTGACTGAGAGGAATCCAGGCTGCTTTTCAGAGGTCGCAGTTGTTGTCACAGTGATGTGAAAAGCATCCTTCTGCAGATCGTTAATTCCAACTGGTCCATCAGAAAAGAGTGAGAAAATACTTGTGAGGAGTAAATGATCATGTTCCTTCCAAAACAAATATTACAGTCTTTACTCAGTCAAAACATCTACCAGATTGAGGGTATGTTCAGTCTGACTTTACAATTGTATGTACCTTGGTTAAACAGGTACATACAGAAAGGTAAACTGGTAATGGATGGGCAAGTCACTTCAATCCAGTCACTGCAGAATGATATGTACAGATCTCAAATTAACAGTTTCTAATAAACCAGGACAACCCCTGTAGAAATTATATTCTGTTTTGACTGAGTGTTTTTTAATATAAATCCAATTAGAAGTATCACTATGTATTAGCTTTTGTATGCTTCCTGGCCTACTCTATTCAGTGCTGTATGAACTGATCTTTTATCCCATATCTTGTTATGGTCAACAGGCTAACTGTTGGTTGAATTGCTTTAGAAAGAGCAAGGAAATCCAACAGGGACTTGTCTTGTACAGATGTTAAATACATATCTACCTTTCCCTGGAAAAAAGTGTTTAAATATTTTTGATTTCTACTTTCAGAAGAAAGAGGAAGCAGCAACACAGCTGCTATCCCAGAGAGCAGGAGAAGATGGCCAACAAAGGCAGAAGTACATCTGAGGAAAGTTTCATGATTTTTCTAATAATACTTTTTCATAATGTACTCCCTTAAATCATAAATAACTCAATGGAAAGCAAAGGTATAAAACATGCATGAAATCAAACTTGACCTTTCCTCGCTTAAACATGTGCAAGAAACTTGGTGGGTCTTTTATTTGCTAAGTAGGCACTGGACAGAACATTCCTTCAGAAAGATGAATCTTACTTCCCATTGCTGGTCTATGTGTGGTAGATCTCAGTTGCTATCTTTAAAGGCACAGCTACACTTTGTTGTTTCTCACAGCTACTTCTCCCTCCATATTTCTTTTAGCCTGGGTAGTTTCTTCTCCATTTGTACTCACCTGCTGAGGCAATGACTTTGTCTGTTGTATTGGTGAGGTCCAAAAGGACTGTAGGAAAAACAGGATGGAGGAGATAGAGGTGGTGCAGCCCTGAGTGCTCAGGTCTTGGACCAGGTTGCTGTAGGAACAGACATTACAGTTGGCTAGTAAAAGGAGCCTAGCTTTGCCAAAGAAAAAAAAAAAAAAAGTTTTCTGATACTGGGCTGTCCTTCTATGGATCAGAGGATCAAAACCACTATGGTTTTACAGAGATCAAATCCTGAAAAGTTTTTTTTAATAAAGCAGAATTTGTTCCACAACTTCTATCTGGTAAGGTGGAGTTTTAGCTCTGTCAAAGCCAGCTTGATGGGAGAAGCTGCAGTGTGGAAGTTTGAGTCTCTATGCTGACTTGTGAGCCTGCGTTCAGAGAAGCAGCACCCTAAGGCTGGGAACGAGTCTGCAGTAAAAACATCTCAGTGTTGCATTTAAAAAATAAATTCAAGCAGAAATTTTTGGTTTTGTGGGTGCAAACTTTCTGTCAATAAAGATTTCTGGTGAAGAATGTGTACCCAAAAACTACTGTGTTCAGGGCTCAGAGAAGTCAGAGTGTCAAAGCAAGAGTAAAAGACATCTCTGGTAGCTCTTCTTACATGGCAGGTTTAGAGTTCAATTACTTTAAGAATAAAAGACAGAAACTGTGTGTGCTTCACAGATATAACTCAAAGTGAAGAAAGGATGCTTGCTTACCAAACTTTGTAACACAGGCTGTGCTTCATCAGCCCAGAAGAGAAAAACAGACTTCTTGTCCAAAGTCATAACTGACAGTGCATCAAGTTGTTGCTTCTGCCATAAGAGTTCCTGGTTCCAAATGGTGCGGCCAGATTTGCCATCTATCACCAGCACCTCAAGAAGGGGAGAGATCAACCATTAATGGGTGACCAGGCATGGGTGTACAGAGATTCCCCTTGCTGAGGCATGGCTTTTCCTGTTCCTTTTCATAGCTCTGGCCACACAATGATGTCAACCACAGAAATGAGAAAAGGAAGGACCAGGGAATCACTGTCCCTCTCTACCCAGCCTCCCTCACTCCTATGATGCCACTGCCCTCCTTGTCTTTACTCGTTTTACCTTTTTGTTCCCATCCCCAGTCTGTGCTTGCAGCATGAAATCCAGTGTTTGGTCAGCACCGAAGTAACCTGGTACAGGCTGGCTGCAAATTTGGAAAAAGAAACACTCAGCACCATAGCAGAAAACCAGGAAATTCAGATGGAGGTAGCACAGTTGTTTTCATTCTCCAGTCCACCTCTTAAAAAGGCATGATTTGTCATGCTAAATAAGATCTTTCATCCACTCAGAACTGTTCTGACTGTCAGGAACCATTTGTTGATCAGAAACGTGAAAAATGATCAAGCAGCCTGTGGTGCTTGTTAGCCATTCTTCAGAGTCACCTGTGTGCAGGGCATTCCTTACTGGGCTGTGTAGACATTTGTTTATAACCCTCTGACATGACTTTCTATTATTCTTCTTTTGAGTGTGAGAACCTGTACAGTTTTGCTGTGGTCATAAAAAATTACCCACCCTTTTCAAAATGCATTGGCAGATTTGACCTCTTGCTGAAAGTGTATTTCCCAGCCTGCCTTAGCTGTGACAAATGGCTCTTAATATACTCACCATTAATATCAGCCCATGATTCTTTGTTTACTTACTGCTGGCAGTTTTACAAGCCCTTTCATAACCTTCAGCAGTTTAAATGAAGTCCCCTCTCATCCTCTCCCTTCTGGATGACAACACTATTACTTCAATATCTCTCATTATAACTGTTTCAAAGCCATCTTGCTTGCCTTTGGCTTTCTAAGTCTTATCTCTGTCTTCCATAAATCCACTACAGCTAGACACAAGGTTCTAAATAAGCACAAACAACTCCTCAAAATTCACAGAATCAGAGATTTTATGGCAAAGCAGCACCATCAGAATATCTCTCCCCTCCTCTTGTTTATAACAGATTGCTGTATTTCACCCAATTAACCAAGTATCAGTGGGCTGACTTTGACTAGATCTACCAGCCTTGAGGCTTGCTATGAAAAGACAAAGATGAGATGAATTCATCACTTCTTGTGACACTCAGTTCTAATGATTAATCTCACCCAAAGAAACATGCCTGCATTTTCATTTTCTTGAACATGAATGGCTTTTGCTCCAAGGCACTTGTTCATGATATGGCAAGATTAAAATGCCTGTTAGCTCCTATTACTTACATATGCTTATGAACTCACCTCTCAGGCTTCTCTTTGATCATATAAACCCACTGACTTATGTCTTCCATACAAAAGCATTTATTCCATCCCTTTTCTCCATTTTTTTTCCAGCTTTGCCTTTAAAATGTGCATATCAGAATGGCTCCCAAACAGCAATGCCACAGTACAGCAATGGCTTCACTATCTATACTTCATACATCAAGCAATATCATTGCTACAGACACCTTTGGCAACCAAAACCAATGCCTTCAAGGTAGTATTGTGGGAATACTATAGCTTGAAAGCTCTCCAGTATCAAAAAGAAATAGTAGGTAGTTCTATCCTATGGACACAAACTTAAAACCTCTCCTAAGGTGCCTCTTCTCATGTCACTTATGGGTTACAGTCAGCAGCAGATCCCACAAACTGAATGCAGACAGACATAAGTATTTTAGATGCTACCAATCAACTGAAAAATCCCCTGGGCACTTTCTTAAATGAACCAGAAGGCTAGTAATTATTCCTGCCCAACAGTAATCCCCACAGCAACCTGCTATTAATCCTCTCTCATCTGAAACATCCATTTACAACACAATTTTCAACTGCTTACTCAATTTCATGGTCTCTGAACTTCACCCTTGTTTTATGACTACTGATTCTCCTTTATGGTTTTCCTGGGATCTTGTCAAAAGCTATCTGGAAATTCAGCACATCTGCAGCAGCCACATTGTTTTCCTCAGAGACTGTTCCCAAAGGGCTGGATTCAGTCTGCCTGTCTGGTACAGTGTGCTTGGGGAAGGTTTCCCAGGAAAAGGGGAGCTCTCAGCTGGCTCTATAAGCTTTGCTGATGAGGAAATGGGTTTCAGTCTGTTTGACTCTGTGGTGATACCCTTGAACTGAATTTGACCCCCAGCCTGTGTCACTTAAGCAAAACTTCTCTAAGTCCTAAAAAAACCCCAAACCAACTCTTAAATAAATGCTTGCCACAATATGTCATCTACCAGATTTCATCTCTCAACTCTGAAAAAAAACTGTCAGTGCAAGACTTTAGGACAGTGGCCTTGAACAAGAACTGGCTTCATTTATTTTCTATGTGTCTCTGGAAGCTCTTGTACACATGTTGCAGTTTGTCAAAAAAAAAAAAAAAAGGCTGGAATGCAGCAACCTGGAATACTGGTTGCCCAGAGATGCTGGAGGATGGAGTCTCTATCCTTGTAGATATTTAAAATCTGACAACACACAGCCCTGAGCAACTTGCTCTAGTTGAGACTACTTGAGCAGGTAGGATGGACAAGGCATTCTCCAGAAGTGCTTTCCAACCTCATCCATACTGTATTTCTGTGAATGGAACAACCAAAACAGTTTTCAAACCTTCTTGATTTGGTCTATGTAGAAATTTCTTGTGTGTAACTTATTTTACAGCATGTATGAACTGGCTTTTCTTATACAGTATACACTTACCCTTTAGTTTAAACTAGACCCTAGACACATCCAGAAGTCTGAAGACTGTGGGCCCAAAACACTTTTAGACCACCTTCTTTCCCCATGGCATGACCAGCTAGCCATAAACTAGTAAAGCCCTTGTTTATGTAACACATCAGCCCTCAAAGAGTGCTTGATATTTGAACATCAAATCTAGTTAAATGTTTATACTTTTGCTTAATGGAGTTCTAGTGCCTTCTTCCTACAGATGCTCTTGACAGTCAGGTAACACTGAGCTGAATGCTGCTTACTTTTCTCTAGATAGCATAGCAAGCAATTTGTTTTCCACATAATTTTCCTGAACTGTGCCCAACTGTCCTTTGCAAATATTTAATACTGAGTAAGCTGAAATTGCTGGTTATTATCAACGCATGAGAAAAGGAAAATTACTTAATTTCCATGTGTGAAATTAGAGGATGAGCAGTATTATTTTAAGGTCTACATTTAACTTAGATGGTGTGCTGCCTGCCATCAGGGTGTTCATTTTCAGCTTTCAAGGAATATTAAGATCTGCAGGCCATACTCAGACACCTTCTCTAAATACTTAACATCACTAATGTACCTGCTCCTCTCCACTGAGTTGGCAACAGACGGGCTGAAACTCACACCAGTATTCCCTGAGTTCCAGTGTCATGACATTCCCATGACACCAATGTTGGATACGTGAATAAAGTCCCTTATTTGTAATCATTCATAAGCACATAGCTCAGGTTTCCAGCCTTCTGTTCCTTGCTCTCCCTGCCCTCCTCACTTGCTCAGCTATGCATCTGCACACCTTCAGTTCTTACATTTCTCTGCAGACTCAGAGAATTCCCTCAATTGCATTCTAAGGAGAACATGTGCTTGTAAGTGAGAGGCAGGAAATGATACAGGAAGAGATAGCACAGAACAATGTTCCCAATATGTAACCTGCTGATGTTCTGCAGTTCCAGGGTCCAGCGGGGCTCCAGGTCCTCTCCACGCAGTAGGATCAAGCCCTCTTTGGTTGTGATGAGCAGGTTGCTGCAGTTTGTGTCAGGTGTCTTCATTGTCTGCAGGAAGTCAACACCTCCACTGGGACAAATGGAAAGCAAAGATGAGATTCTGAGGCTTGTATCTGCACATCTCAACACTAGTTGCCTGTCCACATGCCAATTTATCCTACCTAAAATATGAACTATTCTTGGAGAAGCCCATCTTTTCTTCACTGATGGAGCATAGCTTCCTTTGGAGGTTCCTCAGTTAAGTGGGCTAAATTCAGGTGTGGGGTCTTCTAAACATCCTGAGTTAGTATAAAAAGCATGGAATTTCTGGGTTCACATTTGCTCCCTCCCTTTATTTTAATCCAGGCTGACCTTGACCACAATTTTATATTAAAGAAGAAGCTGCTGAGAAATCCAGGCCCACAATGCTGTATGAAGACAGAGCTTCCCCAGGGGACTCCATTACCTGTGAACACCTGCTTTGTTTTATTTCCTCCAGGTATTTATAGGGGGTGGAAGAAAGAACAAGGAGAAGGCAAAGCAAATTACTCCCTTTTATCACACTCTGCACTTGTTTTGCTAGGACAACCACAGGACATGGAGGAAACAATAGGTTCCCCAGAGTACTGTTATGAACTAGACAACAAAAAGGACAGTACTGAAGAAGAACAGACCACCTGTAAGAGCACTAAGATGTGCCTACCCTCCCATTCCTCTCCCAACACAAGCAAGATGATAAGTCCATCTCCTACCTGTAAATGTCAATGAGCTCTGACAGATTGACAGATCTGCGCTTTTCCCACTCCGGCTCCTCCCGATCCAGCACTGCAAGAAAGCGGTCTCGGTTTCTGGCTTGGGTAAAGACATCCCTTAGGGCAACTGCTTGAACATTACCTGCCAGGAAGATTAAAGATTAAAGTCCTGCCTGCAAAAGTTAACTCCCTAGTAGCATGAAGGGTCCTTGGGACCACTGCAGCTCTGGCAGAAGGCAAAAAAATGCCCAGAGCTGGAACTTCCCTGGCATGATGTGCCTTTGGCAATCTCAAGGTATTCCAGGCTAGCAGGTAGAGGTGCTCTGGTACTTTTCCACACTGGCAGTGAGATTTGTTCCCATGCCCTCTACTTCGTTCCCATGCCCTCTACTTCTACATTTTACAGCAGAAGGCATAGTAGAAATATCACAAGGACATGCTGAAACATTTTAGGTAAACTGAATGTTTTCTCAGTAAGGTGAAATGAATGTACCAAAACCAAACAGAATGTAGATGGCTCCCCGGCTGGTGATGTGAACTTGGGGGCCAATCACTTTCCCTTCTCCATTGGTGCCGTACTTCACAGGCCCACCCAAAGCAGTCCCAGTCTTTCCTGATACCAAGATGAAAAACACTTCAGGCTGCAAAGAGAGAGATGTAGACTTTTAGCAGTGCTTTCATGAACCTGTGCTCCAAGAATCTTCCCTGGTCCCCACAGCAGGAGGCTCCAATGCTCTTCTGCCCCACAGCAAGAAAGGTCTAGCTAGTAGTCCCTTTCTTTTTTCTCAGTCTGGCTTCCTGGGCATCTTGCATTCATGCTTGACTACAAATGCATCAAGATAGAAGGGACTTCAAAAACTTGAACCCCTCTAACAACATTGATGCTAGAATTGTGGGAAGGGATGATCACAGAAGAAATCTGTATATGAATTAACCCCACAGGTATTTCCTTCTTTAGGATAAGATGAATGCTCCTTTCTTCAGAGACCTAGTTCAGCACAGCTCCCTACACTGATGCTGAACACTTACTTTAAGCCTTCACCTAATAGAAACAGAAAATTTGCAAGTCTCAGTAACCAGTGACCCTTCTGTTCATTCCCAGCTGACAAAAAAATGCATGTAGTCTCACTGTTCTGACCTACTGAAAAACAACAAAAATAAAAGAGTGCTTTTCATGGAAATCTAAGGGAATGAAAATTAGGGGCTCTTGCAGTTCCTGATACAGCCTTTCTACATCAGGCTCCCTGTTCTTCCTCTAGATAGTCAAGGATCTTCCAAATTTTGAGCAGCAATATGCTGTACCTGTGTCTCTTTGAGAGCCAGAACAACAATATCCCTAATTCCATCTCCATCTACATCCGGAAGAGTTGCAGCTGGTGCAGCCAGGATCCCACTTGAAAGGTGAATGGAGTTCAGCGTCCAGATGGTCTTGCCTGTGGGAAGAACAGGATAAAACAGACCTGCAGCACCTGGGGAACCAGCAGGCATGCACAGAGAGTTCCACAAAACCTTCTCGAAGGAGGGAGCAAGAGAAGTTGTTCCCCCCCCATTCTCTAGAAAAGACAAGCCTACAAACTGTGGCCAGCTGCAGTAGGAACCAAAGTTCTTCCCTCAGAATTTCTCCATATTATGTTTGAGTCATGGCTCAAATCTTGCTGATTCCTTCTTAGCATCTCTCTATAAAGACCTGGGCCCAAAACAGTTCCTGAAATAGCAGAGAGTATTTGAGATTCACTCTTGGAAGGAGAACCTAAATGAGCGTTGCTCTGCAGGACAGCAGTTGTTTTCCTCAGCCAGCAGTAAACCCTGTAGGTAGATGCCAGGAAAGAGAACAGATGGACAGTTCTGATATTCAAAGTGCAAATCTGCTTCTCGGTTAAATTCCCAGTAGCAAATAGCCACTCCAGCATGGCATGCTTGCTCCACCTCAGGGTGAAAGCATGTTAGCACACATGATGTCAAATGGTTCAGCAGTCCAGCATGGACCCAGCTGGAAACTCAGCAAAATCCCATTTGAAATTTAACAAACACCCAAAAAAGGCAAAATTAAATTCAATGGTTTTACTTGTCTATTATTCTTTTGCCAGCATTTCTGTTTTTTCAATTAGAGTTTAAAAAATTATTTGCTGATGCTGCTGAGCAGAATAGCATTTTCCCCAGCACAACAAAGGAAACCAAAGGCCAGACCTGCAAACACTTGCACATATGAATAACACTACTACTGCTGGTGAAGAAGACAGCTAAATATATCGACACCAATATACAAGAAGGGTAAGAGGGAGGACCCAGGGATCTACAGACCTGTCATTCTGACCTCAGTGCCAAGTAAACTGATGGAGCAGACCATTATGAGTGCTATTATGAGACATATACAGGACAGCCAGATAATGAGGCCCAGTCAACATGGATTTATAAAGGGCAGGTCTTGTCTGA
>JANHGL010014820.1:0-10345 GCA_024611195.1 Ceyx melanurus | reverse complement strand
GACCCTGGCAGTGTAGGGTTAATGGCTGGACTTGATGATCTTGAAGGTCTCTTCCAGACAAATCATTCTATGATTCTGTGATGATAAGACTAACACTTTGCCATGTTCTGAGATGATAGGATGAAGATACTGTCACAGAGCAGCAGTAGTTTGGATTGTCTTACCCTGTTTAGGTAGAAACTCATTAATGTAGTAGAAACTCATTCCTGTGTGTCACTAGATTACAGCCACCGTGAAGAGCTAGCACTGATTCATTAATGCTTATGAGTCCTTTAAAGAAAACAAAAAAGCAGCAGCATATTTCTAATATGCTGGTAGTTGACTTTACCTGTGGAGGCACTGAGAAGGCTAAGGAATTTTGATGTTCCTGTAACAAGGCAGACTGGCTCTGTGGGTGCCCCCAGGGACAGCCCTTTGCACTGCACACTCCGAGTCTCCTCTGGAAGCTGGAGGGACCACAAAATGCTGCCATTCATACCAGAAAGGGCCACCACGGTTACAGAGGGCCTAGAGACACCTGGAAGAGGCAGGAAAGAGAGAGTAAAATCCCTTGGCATCAAAGGCTATGTCCATGCTGCTTTTGGTCTTTGCACTTGAGCTCCAGCTCTATCTCCTAGAGCTGAGTGGCTCAAGACAGCCACATCCACATTGCCTGAAAGTAAAGGTCAAATCCCACCCTATGGCTAAGTCTCTCTTCTGCAGAGACTAGCAGTGATCTCCAGACAAGCTGGGACATCACCAGCAACACAGATGATTGTGGAGATTGGACCCAAGCTCACAGAATGAAATGTAGTCATCTGGACAGAGAGGATTCAAGATCCTGAAGACCACCTGCTCAGTTGTGTTGACTGCCTGGTGTGAAATGTGCTGCTGTCAAATCAGACTGATCTTGCTGATCCTCTATCCCTCAAGACAATGTCTAGCACCAAGGGGAAACCTTAAGTTACTCCCAAGATAGATGCCATCTTATGTGAAAGTCTCCTGGGTCATTTGTAATTCTGAAGCAGCAGCAGGTAACTGGCAATCTGAGAGCTTTTTCCTTAGTTTTCCAAATTAGTTTTATTACTGTGAAAATCAGACTGAATTTAACCAATTGGTATAATTAGGATTCTTCTCCTAATTCATTGGTTAGCACAAATTATTTGTAAAAAAAAAAAACAAAGCAAACCAAAAGGTGCTCTATGATGTTTCAATTGACTGTTGGCTCTAATTCAAAATGCAAGCAACTTTTAGCTCAGTCTGCCCTCAGGCATAATTGTGGTTACTGTAATCTCCACCTGGTCTGCTCATATCACAAATTAAGATGAACTCGCATACATTTCAAAACAACAACACTCCCATCTGACTCCTGTCTTACTAGTAAAAGAACATGTGACCCAACTACACAAATGGCTTATCTGGGCCACTGGCTAAAAGCAAGTCTGAGTTCACTATCTAAATCAAACTCGCTCTCTTTTTAAACTGAAAATAATCCTTTTTATGCTACGGGGCTGCCCCAGCCAAAGTTCTCTTCATGGGGTTGGCAGGAACCAAGAACAAGTAACTTCTGAATGTTACTTGTTATAATGTTACTGTTACACTGTTGTGTGCACAAGTTGGAGAAAACAATGAACCATGTCATAGCTTACTGCATGAGGTATCTATATCACAATCTTATATCTACTTGATACTGTGTGAATGCTCTGAGCACAAGCCACAAGGAGGGCTGATGTCCAGCTATGTGGGTTTAGGGTTTGTGATGTGCTTACACCTGCTTTAACATCTGCTTTTTTTCCTTTCAGCATAGCTGTAGCCCAGGATGCTGCTAGGTATGACTAGTTCCATTCAAGGCATGCTGAAAACTGTACATGTGTTTGTGATGAAAGATAAATACAATGCAACAGCAAAATACATAACACAGGGATGCCCTCTACAAACTGAATGCAGCCTTTACACCGATAGTATTCCTCTCTCACTTTCTTTTTTAACTTCTTTTACAGTTTTCTCTCTGCTGGTAGATTTCTTTCTGTAAGACTTACTGTGAAATATCAAGGCCCTTGCTTGGGTAATAGAGAAGCAGCATCTTCCTTACCTCTAACTATATTTTAATTACCCTACTCTTTGAAGAGCCAAGGCATTTTGCTCCCAACAGAGTTCTCTTCAGGCTGTGCTTGCTCCCTGAATATGTCTCTGAGACTGAACAAGATTCATGTAACCTCAGTAGTGCCAGACTGGGCAGACACAGTACAGCAGGCAGCTGGGAACCTTTAGGACTTCTTAAGCCCAGTACAATAGGATGCCACCAGACTTGGCAGCCTCTGTGGCCAGTGGCTGTTATCAGCAAGCTGCTGCTGTTACCTGAGAGGTGTGAGGATTAACAGAGAAAGCAAAAGTAGCCAGCAGGAGGAAGGAGGGCAGCACCTACTAAACCGCCAGGCACAGTAGCTCCACCACCATCATCCAGTCCATTATCTGTGAATTAACAATGACTTGGAGCCTGGCAAGTATATGAAGTCACCTGGAGAAAAATGAAGCAAACTGAGGGTGCTTCCTGCAACACTGACCTACAGCTGCTCTAGAAAAATCCATAATGCTCCCTGTTGGCAATCAACTGGCTAGTTCAGAAGAACCAGAGTGCTCCAACAGCCAGCTCTGCCATCACTGTTCTTGCCACCAGCCTGCCCTTGATAATGACCAGAACACTGGACAACAGATCAGGAGAGTCAAGACTCTACCACTGAATCCAATTTGTGACCATAAAGACACTTCCCTTCTCTGTGCCTCCACCTCTGTACCTGTAAGATGGAGGTAGTTAGACTGAGCTCTTTTGTGAAGGGCTCTGCAAGACAATACTGGTGGGGGTGAAACACTGTTTTCAGTTATTATTTGTAGAGCATGCTTTCTGATCACTTTATCTCTGCCCCCACACCAAGTGTGCACAAATACAGGACAAAGTGATGGTCTTGCTCCAATATGAGATAAGGGGAAGTAGACAACATTCACCCAGCAGGTATGGGAATGCAGGCTTGCAATGAAAATCATGAACAGCATGACAAAGCACATGCACAAAACATCAGCCATTTTAAAGGCCTCTGCAAAGACCAATGCAGTGGATTTGCAGTGGCAGGAACTTTTCCTGCGCATAAGACAAACATGGAAAGATCCACACTGACAAGCACAGAAAGAGGAATGGAAAGGAGCTACAGTGCTTACCCATGACACTAGCATTCATCAAGGCAGTGAAGACAACAAGGATGTCCGGGAGCCCATCACCATTCACATCACACAGCTCCAGTGGGGACAATACACCACCTGCAACAGTCACAGAGAATCACCACGCTGTTGTCAAAAAGGCCACCCAGTTAATTTTCCACACTGAGAAAGGAGCACAGGCCCAGAAGAGACTCATGGACAGCCAAGCCTCATAGAGTCTGCTTGGGAACCACCAATACCAGGCAGCTCGTACCATAGCAAGATTTTTTATTGCATGGAAAGGCAGAAATGTAACATCTGGGTCCGAGAAAGGAAAGGGAAAAATGGAGGAGCTAACAAAAAGATTTCTTCTTCCCATTTCACTTTCTGAGGCGATGTGGGAGACATATATCTTACAAATGGCTTAGATTTGGAAGCCAGGGGCAGAAAGCAAGGAGGGAGAGACATATCTAGACGTGGCAGAAATTATTTCACAAACCATTGTTACTTTACTGCAGTAGTCAGAACAGGAGATACTTTAGAAATGTTACCAATAGTCCACATAGAATGACAAAAGATCCTGAATGTTGATTTACAGATCCAAAAAGGACAAGAATACAGAAGAAATAAGCTTAGTTAAGCCAGTTAGAAGTCACAGAGACTTCTATCCCTCTCCTCCTGAACACACACACGCACTTCAGTGTGAAGGTGTTGCTGAAACCCAGGAGGTAAAGAAGCCACTGTTTTAAAGTGGGCAGGGCCACCTCCATCTGGAACTGAAACTACCATCCAGACAAAAAGGCAGGATGGGAGAAGAGTCAAAATGTTTTTTGGTGTTGACAGAAACAAGATTTTGTGGCACTGTTATCTACTGATGTCAGATTTCACAGGCCTCAGCTTGAAGAGTGAGCAGGACACAACCTCAGAGCATCTGCAGTGGTGATCAAGGGCCTCTGCTCTGACCTGGCTCTCCCAGATAGGTCTCTCCCACCAATGCCTAGCCTGGGAGCTGCCACCTCCCCCATGCCAGATGCTGTTCCTGGGCTTTCTCACCTGCTCCCTGACCTAGGTTGCGGTTCCAGGTGTTATGCAAGTCTCTAGGGGGACAGGGAATTAGAAATGCGCACACCAACACAAGAATCATGGAGATCACCACAGTGAGCAAAAAGATGGCTGTGCGCAGGTATGGCATAAGGGAGGGAGCAGCCTTCTGCTCCAAACTCCCAGCCGTCTCTGCAGGATAACCCTCTGGTGCACTCTCTGACGTGTGCTGCTTTGTCATCCCAACCTCCACATCAGAGTCAGGATCCTGCACCTCCTCAGGGGGACTCTTCCCGTTCTTGACCCCCCCGTTCTTCTGGATGTTGAGTACCAGGTCATCTTCACTTTCATCACTATCAGCCTGAGTGAGGGGATCGTACTCCCCAAGGTCCGGGCTCTTTTTTCCTGAGGAAAGAGATAGAGACAATAAAGCCTGAATTTATCACTTCTGCAGGATCTCAGTCGAGGAAAGGCTGAAGTGAAGATTGATACAGAAGGGATGACAGCACAGTCTGCATTTTGCATGGATCCAAGTGAGAGGTGTGAAAGAAAAGCCATTGTCTGTCCATGTTTCATAGCAGCAGCTGCAGGAGAAAAGACACCAAGTTTATTTCCCCAAGATAAAGGTGTATATGTATATATATATATATGTATCTGTATACACAAATGTATGTATGTATATATATACAGAATTCATGCTTGATTTAATTCTAATACTTTCCTGTTTGGTAATGAGACACAGTGACCTGAAGTCATGCTTAATGCTCTAAGTACTTAAAGTGCAGCATACACTTGACTTTAGACTCTGAACTCCTCTGGTATTTGCCAACCTCTAATCCTTACACAGTCCCTCTTCATTTGTAGTCTGTGTTCTCTGAGAGGGCCTCCCTCTGTAAGCCATTATTCTCCTCCTCCTCCTGCCTGGTCCAAGAAGCACTGCTGCTTTCTAGTATGCCACATCTGCTGTCCTGCTTCGAAAGGGATAGAGTGCTAGATTGCTGTGCACAGTTTCTCTGCAATGCTTGTAAAAATAGGTATTGACTCCCTGAAGATGAGGGCAAAGTGATTTTGCCCTTTTGGGTCAGTAATACGCTGGTATCTGAATGGATCAGGGCTGAATCCTCCAAGACATTACCTTTTCTGCATGGCTCAGCACTGCAAGAAGGAGTGCTCCAGCCCCTGAAGTAGGAAACTACAGTGCTCCTACTCTGTTCCTGCTCCAAACAGAGCCACCACCTTGTGTGTGGTCTTGCCAAGGTAGTTAACAGTACTGATGCCTTAGGGTGGTGATACCAGAAAGTAGCTTAGCTTTAGGTGTCTCTCCCACAGATGCCTGGCACATGGATTTCTGCCCTAGACAGCCTCAGGGAGTGTAATAAGGGCAAGTGCAGAGCCTGGTCGCACACACTGGCATAGGGCCAGGGCCATCTGTTTATGGGTGCAGGCAAGATCACGCAGACTCACTGCCCTCAGCTACGAGTGGAGGATCACGTCTCAGGGAGCTGCCCTGCACCACCAGACTGGGCAAAAAGCCATGGCCACTGCTCTGATAATTGCTGGGGCTTGGTCTGTTTCACTCTCTCTCCTATTCCAGGGTGGGACTTTGCTATTCCAGGTATCTGCCTCATTTCCCTTTGCCTAGAGCTAATCTGAAACAAGAGCTAACCTGTGAGTGTCAATGCTTGAAATAATACATGCAAGACACAAATAATAAGCAAAAATAAGCAAGCTGTAACCATTCTCAGACACTA
The DNA here is from genome assembly GCA_024611195.1 of Ceyx melanurus. Taxonomy (NCBI): domain Eukaryota; kingdom Metazoa; phylum Chordata; class Aves; order Coraciiformes; family Alcedinidae; genus Ceyx; species Ceyx melanurus. The sequence continues at coordinate 4,382 of JANHGL010014820.1, read as the reverse complement.
AGATGATGGGAAGGCTTTACAGAACAGAAATCTAAGGGCTTTCATGATTATGCTTCCTGCATAACATAACATAACATAATATAACATACCTTACTTTTGATTTTCCTACTAAAGGCAGATTCATAGTTACAGATGTACTGTTCTTTGTAAGTGCAACACATCGATTTTGCATCAGATAGAAACTATTTTGCAGCATGTGCATGTCATTTCTTTCTTATTTCTCACCCCACAAAAGGAACTTCAGTTCCTCTTCCTGTACCACTTATAAATGGTATTAATTTATAAGGCCAAAATGCCTCACATTAAGTGGAGCAGCCAGGACAACCCACTCAGAGTGGGTTCATTCAGTGTGAAGAAAGGGAAAGAAAGATATCCTACAAGATCATATATCTAAATCAGACCCTTACTTTCTGAAATAGGGGCTTCTATAAAAGACTCATATCAAAACAATCTGGTGCACAGACACTCCGAAAAGAGGTTGCCTGTGGAAGAAGAGCACTCAGTTAAAGAGATTACATTCCTATAGGATGGTCTGTGTATCCCTGTGAGACAACGCACTGCTTCACACAGATATGCCTTAAACATGTATTCTAAGTGTGGTCTTTTCAGGAAGTCTGATAATGTTGGCTCTATCCATGAACAGCACAGAAGGCCACTGACCTGGGTGGCACACAGCTCTCTGTTCAGAGACTGAAGTGACAACAGAGCGTGAATTTCCCAGATGTCTATAGAGGAGGTTGTGCTGGCAAGTTGCTTAAAGAGTACTCAGCAAAAACAAGAAACTCCAGAGAGGACCCACTGGCAGAGTATTTGCAGCTTCTTGCTATGGATCCAGATGTACCAGTTCAGGCCAGGTCAGAACAGCATGAAAAACAAATGCAGCTGGCCCAAGAGTAAATGGTATTTAGCCTGGGAAGTCAAAGTCGGACAGTTTTGTTAACTAGACTGCTCCTGGTGCTGGAAACTGTCACTCTTCCAGTGAAACAACTCAGCCACGTCTTAAACTTTCGGATGTACTGTGATTCATTTATCTTAACTCTGGTCAACCCAGAAGACTGAAACCTGCTGCTCATCCTTGCAGCAACTAAAGTATTGATAGGGGTGAGCTTTATCTAGAACTGTTTTGTTCTGAATCTCTAGGAGATAGAAAGGACCTTGAAACTATGGTACACCCACTTCTTGAACTGGCAAGGACTGACATGTTGGCAACATTGACAGTGCTGTCAGCCACAGAAGATCTGTAACAGGAACACTTTGCCTGCTGAGAACCACTGATCAGAGGCTAAAAAAACAGGTATTACACAGTAATGACATAGAACTTTTGGTGATCTGCATAGGCAAGGATCTATTGAGTTCTAGAAGAGATATAAAGCAGAGAGCTGCTCAGCATCTAAGCCTGACCAGGAACCAGAAACTGGCATTCCTTCTATCTTTCCGCAGGTTCGCTGGCACTCTCACAAGGCACTGACAGTAAGGTCAGGCATAAAATGCCCTGCTTTTTTTTAAGCCAAAAGGTAGACACCACCTTTTAACTACTGTTAGAGCACCCACCTAGCATACAGGAAACCCCATTGCATATGTAACTTCAGAGGATTCAAACACACATCTGCCGTTTGGAGAGAGCCCTAACAATCCATCTGTGTCTTGGGAATGTGTCTGGAGGGCTGTGAAGGATGTTCTCAGCCTGGCCTCCCGAGGCTGTTCTGTGGTGCAGTGAATATGTAACTCATGATTCACCTGGCTGGAGAGAAAAGAAGGAACATGACTCTTCCTCTGAGTTTTAGGTCACTTGCTATGAGAAGGAGAGATACCACACCTGCCTTTCACTCATCAAGCCAAAATGATTTTTCAACAGAAAAGCATAAATAAACATAAAAAGAGGTAAAAAAAAATGTGTAGAAACAAGGGCAGTCTCACAGCATTTAGAGAACTATGATTTATTGAGAAGTGCTTCAGAAGTCGAATTCTTTCCAACAACAAGGCTCGGGCTGGAGGAAGACTGCATCAAGAGAAAGCTAAGACTGCCTCTGTTGCAAGTGATCAGCTGTTAGAAAATTCAATACTCCCACACAATTTTCAGCTTTGCATAGTGGCAGTAGAAATACTAAGACCTGAGTTGGCCTCTTGTCCAAACTCTCACCTTATCTCCCGAAACGATAATCACTGTGTAACCTTCAAGATAAATTAGTCCCTGAACTAAAGAAACGGACTCCAGCTCTACCTTGAGCAGTTTTCTGGCCTTATGTATAACACATCTGTACAACTCACATCTTGCTATCTTTCATGTAGCATCCACTTCACAGGGACAAAGTTCGTATCAGCAAAGGCAGTTTCCCTGCTGCTCTGTGTTCTCTCCTATAGACACAGTAAATAAGCTGCTTCTGTTCTAACCGGCTCTGAATTGTGTTCTGTTTTTTTCCATAGCACTAGCGATAAAAGAGAGGTTTCCAGTCAGTGGCCCATGGTTACAATCAATGAGGAACTGTTGCTCTTGGTGTGTGGCTTAGTTACTGGTTGTGTTACCCTGAATTTTTCTTTGCAGCCACTGGAAGAAAAAGAATATATAAAAAGAGGGAGAAGAGCGAGAAAATGCCCCACGCTTAATGACTTCAACGGTGTCTGGCTACACTGTGTCACTTTGAAAATCACTTGTGCATTTAATGCTTAATGGTACTGTTTTTGAGAGGCAGCTCTTGCAACTATTTCAGTAGAAGAATGTGACCTCTCAAAGAAGAAAAGATAAACTATGTGAACATGATTTGGAAAGGAGGCATCTGTGAGGTGATCTGTGTTGGAATCAGGTCCCACTCAGTGAAATACTCATTACTAGTGCTGATGGCTTGAAAGATATTCTTTGTTTTGTTGGGTTTTTTTCTGTTTTTGGCTTACTAGAAAGGCTTTTCTTTGCACTCACTTTAGAATGAAAAGAGGACTCTTGGACTTCAGATGAGTACAGATTTCTGTTCATTATTCTAATGATGACATACTGGTTCCAGTATCCTTTGTACTCACTTCATGTTCTGGGTTTTTTTGTTGTTTTTTTTTTTTACCAGCTGGCAGGGTGCAGCAGACCTATCTCTAAACCCGTGGGGAGGTAAGTTGCCACATATTGATGTAATTAATTTAGTGAGATGAAGCATATAAACAGCTATAACAATAGGCTTTCTGCTTCCTCACTACTGTTGAAAGCTGCATCTTTCAAGAGTTAACCACAAAAACAAGGTATGATATATGCAATTTCACCTAAGGACTGATGCAAGAACTGTTTTCTTAATTGCAGTTGCATAGCCTGTTCTCTTTTCCATGTTGGTGCCTCCCAACAACAGATATCAAACAGATCACACTTGTTCCAGAGGTCCCAGAAAAGATCTGGACTTATACAGTTCCCCAGTGATCACACAACAGTACATACACTTATACACACCAGTTCACCTAAATGAACTTAATGTAAAATGTATTCCTTCCCATTTAGACCAACATACGGAACAAGGAAAGACGGATTTGCAAACAAAACTTCTTTGAATGAGATCTTAACAGACACTATATAAATTAGGTAACAATTGACTCCTGATATGGGTTGCTAAAAGCTGTCAAGAATGGCCCTGAAGGCATTACTGTGGTCTTTGTGGACCAATGGAGGAGGAAAGCATGACCTACCCATTCAGTGCAGCTTCACAGCCTAAGGCACTTCAGGACCATAGTGGTGCATGGAGGAGCCCTCTCCCAGAAGCACACAGCTTGGTCCTTTGTCTGTCCCATGGCTGCCCCAAAGGCAAGGCATGGTCAGGAGAAGTAATGAGGCACTTTGCATTGGGTTAACACAGCCAGGTGCATTGGCACCATCTCCAATCCACTCTCTGGTTTCACAACATATTTTAATTCCCTTTTAATCTCACTGAAGAGAATGGTTGTTGGACTGCTGCTCACTGACTTATCTTTGAAAGATCCAGTTCCTCAACACAATAGTCCCCTATGTTTGAATATCCTTTCATCTCGCTGAAGATATCTGGTTGGAAAGTATGCAGTCAGTCGGCAGACATGAAACATTTTGCTGGGTAATTGCAATGGCACTTACCTAACTCCTGGCCTGGCTTTTGGGGGTAAAAGTCAGCAGGAGTGAATCAGAGAGGTACCAACGCTTTCCCGCGGTGGTGGCAGGTGTCTTGAGCCCTGGGACCGCTTCTGTGCGGTCTGCGGGACCCGGCGCTTCCTGAGCGGTCCCGACGCGGCTCCTCAAAGGGTCTCGGCCAGGCCCCGGCCCACCGCCACCACCCATGACGCCCTCGGAGCCCCGAGGCGCTACCCTGTCTGCCGCAGCCCTCCATCCGCCCAGGGGCCTCGAGCCGAGGCCGCCAACCCACCCACACCCCCTGCGCCTCGGG
>JANHGL010014819.1:0-10132 GCA_024611195.1 Ceyx melanurus | reverse complement strand
GGAAGTCTGGAGGGAGGAAGTTCTTGAAGAGGCTTGGGTTAGAGACCAATTGAGCAGACTGGTCATCTACAAATCTACAAATCTATCTTCTGTGATTCTGTGATTCTGCGATATGTCTGGGCAAATTTTTTTATTAGCAATATTTGCTAATAAAGACAAAAATAAAATAAAAGACAATAATTAGACTCTTAAAAAACAAAATGAAGACAGAATTATTTGCCAAAGTAATTCTATCTTAAAAAACAAAATACAAATGAAAAATGGAGAAGAAAATCATAGCAAGAAAATGCCTGTAGAAGGGTAACAGCACATAAGCTGTTAATCAAATAAGCTTTGATTTTGTTAGGAAATTTGCTAGTAGTTACTTTTTTCCATCTAACAGACAAAAGGTTATACTAATCATGCATTTTTAGTTGTAACATTACTTTAATAAGACCTTACTTTTAATTCTTATTTCACTTAGAATTGAAGTGAAAAAAAAAAGCCATAGAAATAAATACAATTAAATACTTCCTACAGTAGCATGCAAGTATAGTTTAAAAGTACAATCAGCAGATATTCTATATATATCTTTTATGTTGCCTAGATGAAAAACTTCAGTATATCTTAGATGGAAACAGTTACTTACATTCAGGAGTTCTTTTTTGCCATTGTTTATATTCTGCCGATAGAGCTTTCATTTGCATCATTAACAAGGTAAACTGTACAATATAAAAAGAAACATCTCTTGAAGTGTGTTCAGTTGCATTAGAGTAAAATGAGATTAAGTTTCTCTCCTGTTCAAATTGTCTACACAGCAGAAAACAAAACAAAAAGCATCTATTAAAGACCATTTACTCCTTCAAAAGTTTTAAAAAGCCACTTGAAGGGATTGAGAAACATTTATATTCTTTTCCCAAAAAGGGGCAGTCAGCAGTAGTGAGAGTTGGCATTTTCCCCCTCATTTCCTCTGCAATATCACACAACTCATTGGAAACTGACAGTACTTCCTATCCCCATTCCTCCCTGGATGCGTGGCTGATACACATTTAAAGTTAAATGGGCTGCGCTTGATATAAGATGACTAAACAAAAGACTAGCTTTCAAAAAGAACAGTAGTCAAGTCGTTTATCAAAGACAGAAAACACTTTAGAACTAGTGGTCTATCTCACTGTAACAACTGGAGCAATAAAAAAGAAAAACAAACCAAACCACTAGTTCAGAGAAGTTTATTAAAAACAAACTAAACATTCACCTATTATTACTATTCCACTTCCTGAAACTGAGGACTGCTTCTATAGTTTTTCTTCATATACATAGTAAATAACATACAGATATAAAATTATCTGTAAACTGATCAGAAATTAAGCATACATTATAATAAAAAAGGCATAGTTGATATGGCCAAGCATTAAAAAAAAAAAAAAAAAGCACAGCACTGCAGGTTGGTTTGGGCTTTTTATTAACTAAAGAGAAAAATATACTAAGAATCATTGAAGTTCTTATAATAAAAATATCAAGAATTGACAACTTAAGCTTAGCTTTTCAATATAACTTTGTAAAGTGCATCTTCAAACTACAACCATTTAAAATAAAACAAACCCAAAACATGAGAAACAATCACCATACAAATATTTCTTATTTTCTGCATCAGATGGTGTAACCTCTTCCATAACAGAGCACTACTCTTGACAGTGCTATCCATTCGTTCTTTGTTCCTTTAAATTTGATAAACAAGGATATACAAAACATTCTTGATATTCCAGTAATGGGACAAAAAAACCCAACAAAACAAAACCACCCAAATCAACCAACTTTCCAAGAAATTAACACTATCATTCAGCAATGTTAAATCAAGGACTGTCTTTTCAATTAATATATACAGCAAATATGTACATCAGATTTCTCTCTCAGGCTTTATAAACATTACCCAAATTACTCCCCAAATTTAAAGGGTAAAACTACATAGATTGCAAGGTTATGGTCTTGATGTTATTAAAGAATGATCATCAGTCAAAAGGTAAACAGCAAGAAAGAAAACCATAGCTTCTTTGCCAGCTATAATGAAAATAGAATAGTTTCAGTTGAAAGGTACCTACAACTATAATTCAGTCCAACTGTCTGATCACTTCACAGCTGACCAAAAATTCAAACTTTGAGGGCATTTTCAAACACCAGTTGAATACTAACAGGCTCAAGGCATCAGCCTTGTCTCTAGAAAGCCTCTTATATTGCTTGACTACCCTCTTGATGAAGAAATGCTTCCTAATGTCCAGTCTAAAGCTCTCTTAACACAGCTTTGAACCATTCCCATGTTCCTGGATACCAGGAAGAGATCAGCACCTCCCTCTCCACTTCGGCTACAAGAAAATGTTAGAAGGCAACAAGGTCACGCATCAGCATCCTCCTCTCCAAACTAGACAAACCCAAAGTCCTCAGCTGCTCCTCAGAGGACTTGCCTTCCAGCCCCTTCACCAGCTTTGTTGCCCTCCTCTGGACACATTTAAGGACATTCACATCCTTCATGAATTATAGGGCCCATAACTGCACGCAGCACTCAAGGCGAGACCTCACCAATGCTGAGTACAGCAGGATAATCCCATCTTTTCACTGGTCATCCTGTGTTTGATGCATCCCAGGATGCAGTTTGCCCTCTTGGCTGCCAGGGCACACTAGTGACTCCTATTGAGCCTGCTGTCCACCAGCAGCCCCAGATCCCTCTGCAGGGTTGCTCTCCAGTCACTCTTCTTGAAGTTCATACTCATGCCCAGCATTACTCCATCCTACGTACAAAATCCAATGCTCCTGTTAAATGTCATGCTACTGATGATTGCTCAGTTCTCCCTTCACTACAACCCTATGAGTCCTATCCTTCAGTCTTTGCCCAGTGCACCTGCTCATTTCACAGCTGAACCATTTGTCCAGAATGATGCTGTGAGGGAGAATATGAAAATACTTACTAAAATGCAGCATAACTACATTCACCTCTCCATCTAATAGGCTGGCAACCTTTCTGTAGAAGAATATCAAATAAGTTAAACACAACTTTCCTTTCTTGAAAAAATATGTTTCTGTGCCTGGTTATTGCATTTTCCTTTAAAAGTCTTTCAATAGCACCCAGTGTGATCTCCATAATTTTTCTAAATACTGAGGTGAGACTAAAAAACCTGTTTTTTTCTGAGTAAATACAAGTGCCTGCATTAAGGCTGCAATAAGATCCCATCAAAGTTGCTGACAGAGGATATAACAAGATCAAGACAGAAAACAGGGAGGAGAGGAAAAGAAGTGCAAACTTAATTTTGCAAATACCCAACTCAATTTAATCATTGTGGTATGACTATATTCAATATTATCTCAGAAGTATTAATTATTAATCAGTACAGCTGCAAAGAAACAAAACCCTCAGTTTACATCTCATTAGAATCATACAAAATTTTTTACTAATTAGAGGATTTTATCCAAGGTCCTAAAAGGCCACAAAGGCTGTATTTTATGCATTTGAATATGAATCTGTACCTTCATCTATTTATTCTGATTAAGTAACAATTTAGAACACAGTTTATTACCAACAAGAGATTAATGTAGTTATAGTAATCAAACACTGAGTATATTCAACAGATCTATCTCTGAAGAAAAGTGATCTTTTTGTTAATCATCCAGGCAAGTGTATTGATTTAATAATCTGAATACTCTTTCCTACTGGTCAGATAAGATGGAGATTTAAGACCTACATATTGCTATATATGCTGTAAAGCAGCACCATGGAGAAAGACCTTGAAGTCCTAGTGGACAGCAAGTTACCCATGTGTCAGCAGTGTGCCCATGTGGCCTGAAAGGCCAATGGCTTTCTGGGGTGCATTAAAATAAACAACAACTCTGTTCAGGAGGTGTAGGGAGGTTCTCCCTACATCTCCTAGTGAGACCACACCTGGAATACTGTGCCCAGTGTTGGGCTCCCCAGTTTAAGAGACAGGGTTCTACTGGAAAGATTCTAATGGAGAGCTACAAGGATGATTAAGGAACTTGAGCATCTCCCCTATGAAGAAAGACTGGGGGAACTGGTGCTGTTTAGTCTTGAGAAGAGATGACTCAGAGGGGGCCTTATTCTACAAAGGGTAGAAGGGTGAGTGTCAAACGGAAATAGCCAGTCTCTTCTCTGTAGTGTCCAGCAATAGGACAAGGAACAATTGGTATAAATTTGAGCATAGAAGGTTCCACCTCAACATGAGGAGAGCTTCTTTACTGTGAGGGTGATGGAGCACTGGAACAGGCTGCCCTGTCAGTTGTCAAGTCTCCTCTAGAGAATTTCATAACCCATCTGGATCTGTTCCTGTGTGGCCTGCCCTGAGTGATCCTTTTCTGGAAGGGGGGTTAGACTTGATGATCTCTGGAGGTCCCTTCCAACCCCTAACATTCTATAAGCCTATGATTTCAACAAAGCAAATGTCTAACTATTTATACTTTCACATCTGGGGTCTTCAAATTTTATTTTAAAGATTCCTATTTAGAATTTATGAACAACTAAGCAAGGGCCCAGCATTGCCTTTTTGCACATATCCAAAATCTGAGGGATATGGGAGGTCACACTCTTGCATTTGATATCACTCAGTTCACTTCTAATTCAATCACATTGGTTTCCTAATTGTATCCACAAATGGGGAACAACCCTAATTTCCAAATACAAAGTTCCATAGTAAAACCAAAGGGATCTGTATAGAGTTTCACAAATTACACATACACTGATTAGAAAATAGTCTGAATGGGTACTGAAGTTACAGATGCCTCCATTCTGCTGCCTCTGTTAGTCATTTATCAGTCACAGAATCAAAGAATAATTCTGGCTGGAAGGGACTGATACAGACCATGATGCTGTTGGTCTTCTTGACCACCTGGGAATACTCCTAGCTCATGTTCAGGTGTCTGTCAAATTAATAGCCCCAGGTCCTTTTCGGTAAAGCAGCTTTCCAGCCACACTTCCCCAAGCCTGTAGCGTTGCCTAGGTTTGTTGTGACCTAAGTGCAGGGTCTGGCACTTGGCCTTGTTAAACATCACCCCACTGGCCTCGGCCCATCAATCCAGCCTGTCCAGATCCCTCTCCAGAGCCTCATTACACTCAACCATATCATCAACCAGATCAACATTCCCAGCCAACTTGGTGGCATCCCCAAATTTACCTCAATCCCTTCACCAGATTATTGATAAAGATACTAAAAAGAACCAGTCCAAATACTGAGGTCTGTGGAACATCACCTGGCTACCAACTGGATTTAATTCAATTTGTCACCACTATTTAGGCCCAAACTTTGTGGCAGGACCGCATGTATTTTTTGCTATGCATAAACACAACTTTTCAATATGTGCTAAAGATGTACTTCAGAATACAACTTCAAAGTTAGTAGGAGTAAAGCTGTCAGCTTTACAGAGTAAGTGAAAATAATTTAGTCTCCTTTTGGAAATATAACATGTCTTTACAGAAAGGCAAATATTTTGTAGAGAATAAAAATAAAGTACTGTCTTACCTTCTCACCTGTATCTTGCAGCGTTTCAGTTTCTAGAAGCGTTAGCTGTTTCTGACACTAAGCAGAAAATTAAAAAAAAATAAAAAAATTTAAAAATTTTACCTACTTTTCTCCTTTGTAACAAAGGAACATGATGCTTAGAAATTACACCTAAAGGTGTTTAATACAAGCATGAAAGAGTTTTGACTTGGCTCCTACCACATCCCTCAAAGCATGACCCAGAAAAGCAAACTACAAAACATTTTTTCAATCACAGCACAGCAGAAAGTAGAACTTTAATTAAACCAAAGGCACTAAAATAGCATCTAAGAAAAGATGCATGATTTGAAGAAAAAGGTAAGCTATGAGAAGCTGATGTGGAAAGACACTGAACAGCTCAAGAACATGACAAACCAGGAACTGATTCATGAACAAGGCTGAATAGGGACACTGCTGAGAAATTAACACACCTGATGCTACTGTTCTATCTCTCCAAACAGAACAATTGCAACATAAAACATTTTTTTTGTTGTTTTAACTCATTTAGTGCAACATACTGTACATTTCAGAAACAGTCTGATCTTTACAAGTGCACTACATCAGCTCCCATGTCTGCAATGGGATGTGCATTAGGTCTGAAGGTCAGGACACCACAGATATCCATGGCTGCATTCATCAGGAGACAGCTGCTAAACATTTGCTTGCTTTATAACTGTCAGTAATTCACCGTGCCCTATGACAAGGCAGGACATATTCTCCTAAGCAGCAGAAATAGTTTGGAAATCTTGCTGTTAAGGTTCTGGAAGTAAAATGTAATACAGGTTTTCTTCAATAAAAACTGCTAAGGCTGACATACAATCAGAACTTTGCATCAAAACATATAACCTAAGAACGAATTCAATGACTATTACTAGTTTAAACTTTTTGCTAGAACATACATGCATCACAAAGTAATAAAAATCTCACTGTTTTTATCAGCTTCTGAAAATAATGCATTATCACTTAATGTACTGTTTTAGGGATATTGGGAATGAAATAAGATATAAAATGTTTCAATTACATTGAAATTAATAAATATTCTAACTTTCCTTCTGATATGAAAATTTCAAAGAAGGTTCACACCCTCTAAAGTGGTGCCAAACAAAACTTCTGTTGATAATTTACCAAAGTACTTCGTAAACCTGGACATGGGATTCCCTACTACTTGTTCCATATTAAGTTTACACGTATCAACAAATAATTTTAAAAAAAAAAAAAATCACATCAGTCTTTAAAAATTGAATTCTGATAAATTATTGCATTCTGGGTGGTCTAGACTTCGTTTTACATTAACCTTGCTAGCATTTTTTCTTTGGTTTCTGATACTTTTTATGTTTTGAATCTACAGCTCAACCAATTTTATGCAGTATTTATATGCTATTTGAATGTACCAATTAAGACTCTCAAAATACAATACAGAAAATGTTGTTTTCATCAGACTTAGCAGACTCTTACAGGATGCTAGGAATTGAGTTTCTTGCAAATAACTTGTTCTAAAGTGGTATTATGAGATGAACAAAACAACAGTTAAGGGAAGTTTACAAGAATCTAGTCTAACACTTGTGATTTGCATACCTCTTTCATCTTATTCCACAGACTCTCATATTCCCTGCAGAGTCGTTCTTTATTGCTATCTTCAGGACGAACCAAGCCACTGCTGGTTCCTGGTAAACATTCAGCCTATTAGCAAGCAAACAGAACAGTTATCATGTAGATCTACAATAATTGACAGGTTACGGAATCATACCTGATACTTGAGGTCAAAGATAACAACAGACCAATCCCTCTGAATCCAGCTGTTGCAGTTAACTCCCCTATATTTCCAGATAGCACCTAATCATGCAGTAAATCATCTAGCTATGTTAATATAGTAAAATTTGAAGACACTAATAATTTTTTTTTTTAACTAAATCACAAAGTCCTAAATTTTCAGAGCTGCTTTTGATTAACTACAATAGTGGGTTTTATTTTCTGAAAACGTAAAGAAACAATAACTGAATCTCATATCTATGAAGCCATGCTTTTCTTGCATATATCTGCAAATTTCTTAAGCATAGTTACTTCTGATCTGTTTTCCAACAAATATCTATTTCTCCTTATGACAACTTGAATTCAGAATCTTTTTGATTAAAGTGTCCTGGAAGTTACTAGAAAAACAAACAATAGGTGTTGGTGGCTACGCGACAGTGGCCATGGCTCATTGGAAGCGATGCACAGTTCTGTCTTTTCTGAGGCTGAAACAGGAACAGCATGAGAAACTGATGTACTAAGGCTAAAGGAATTAGAAGCACATTCGACTTGGAACTTAGTAAACAAGTTACATCACAAGGGGAAGGAAGATAGGGAGGACTGACCACAAAGCAGAACAAAAGTAGGAGGTGTGATGCATTTGTTAACTTTGAATGTTTCCAATTACTAACCAATAATAGCACTGTTACTAACCGAGCAGAACCAACCAGTGTGTAATTCTGTAAGTTGTGCTGATAATAAACCCTATAAAATATGGCAAACCCTAAAATAAAGTGGATGCATGCTGTAACTCATATCTAGTCGTCTTCATGTATCTCCAGTCCCTCCTCCGCAAAAAGGTATGCAGACAAACAAAGAAAGAGGGCATCAGGATAGTAAAGAGAAAAAATAACACAGTGTGTATTAAAGAGTTTGGAAAACCGCTGTGTCAGACAAAAACATATAAAGCTTTGAAATTTAATCCTAGCTTAATCTATAGAAAGATACATGAGCAACAACAGCAATTAAGAGGAAAGAACAAGAATGTCCAAAATGGCACACAATTTAATTTTTGTTTTAAAGCAAAACAGCCAATGGGAACTTCCTAGATAAACAGGAAATCCTGGTTTGAGAACTCAGCTTATTCTGTTCAGTGATTTTACTTTCCAGCTCAGTCTCTTCTACCCACTGCACTGCCTGCAGTTAGCAGCATGTTCTTACAGGCAGTGTCTGCTTCTAGCAGTGATGACACCCCATGTTCACAGTTAGTACTAAGGACTAGTGTGCAGACCAAGGCCACTGCTGGACATGCACCAATGCTGAGGGGTCCAGAAAGCAAAAGGCTGCACCTGCAGAGATAAGCAGACAGGACAGGTGACCCCAAACTGACCAATGCAGGATTCCAGCCCATATTATGTCACATGTTGTATAAAGAAGAGGGATTATTAGGGTTTTGCCCCTCTTTTTGCCCTCTTGGCCCACTTTGCTGGCTTTGCTCAGCGCAGGTCCATTTTGGGTTTCTTCCTTAGAGCACCAAGGAGTACTCTGTCCATTCTACCTTTGATCCTTATTGGCATGTTCCTGAACCCAGTGCCAGAATCCAGCTCCTGAACACAGCGCCCATCTGATGCAGGGCCCAGTCTGGGAATCTACCAGTGCCTGCTCCATAGCATCAGTGGTGACAGTGATGTGATTACCATCAGGGCAAGAGGGGGAGTTTGGGTTCAATAATGGTTTGTATATATTCCATTATTATTATTTTCATTAAAGCCATTCTAGATTGTTTTCTAATCAAAAAGCATCTCTCCCTAATTCCCTTTTTCTTCCCTCTAAGGATGGAGGGGGGGTTAACAGAGCATCTGTTATCAGTCTAAGGGGGCTCCCTGACTCTAAACCATGACACAAACAACATAAAGACCGAGCAGAGAATTTTCATCATGGCAAAAAGGTTCAGCAGCAGAGCTGAAAGGACCTGAATAAATATGAAAAAACCCCAAGCCAACCAAACAATAAACCTTTAGAAATTTAAAAGAGGTCTCGGGATGAAATAAAGAGTCCTATCCTTAGCATTCCTCCACAATAATATCATTAATGAACATGAGAACGTATTATAAAAATAAATCCGAATACATAACACACCTCCCTGTACCATGTTTAAATTCTTGTATTTTGTTATTGTTGACCTTCAAAATGTCCACAATTAGGTCTATGCCGTTTCAAAGCATACATATTATGAGGAGACAGAAGCTTCTGTACTGCAAACCAGAGACTTATGGTCCCTAATACTGTGCTGTTAATTACATTAGAAAGAATATAGATCAAAGTGTAATATTCAGATTTTTTTTTCTCATAGATTGCAGTTTCCCCTATTTCTGTTTGGTAAAATTTGTTTTTTATTTGTACACTATACATGAAAACTTTTTTTTCTTTTCACATGCCATCAGTATTGATGCATTCCAATTTCAACATGTTATCCTTACTCCTTCTTCTCTTAGAACTACAGGATTGGGTTAAGTTACACACAGGGATAAGTGACTGTAGTTTAATGTCAACAAACAGACCAACGACCGTAAGAAATTCAGAGGTGAAAAAGGAAAGCAACAGCAGTCCTGGGAAAACTTAACGGAGGGGAAAAAACAAAACAAAACAAAAACAAAACTGAAAACCTGGGAGTTCACCTCAGGAAAGCCCAATAGCAGGACACAAATAACGTCGTAGGTGAGGTTAGACAGATTCATAGATATTAGGGGTTGGAAGGGACCTAGAAGATCATCTAGTCCAACCCCCCTGCCTGAGCAGGATCAGGCCGTTCTCATCTCCCAGACACAAATCCCAGAACTATAACAGCGACAAGAGACTATCACAAAGGCTGCTAGTACCCCGCGCCA
>JANHGL010014816.1:0-28417 GCA_024611195.1 Ceyx melanurus | reverse complement strand
GGGGGGGGGGGGGAGAAGAGCCCGCGGGGAGGGGCGGGGGGTCCGCCGGGGGCGAGGGGGGCGGGGCGGGCGAGGGGAGGAGGAGTTGAGAGACCGGGCTCGGAGACTGGGAGGGCTTGAGCGGCGGGCCCGAGGCGGAGGGGTGCGGACGGGCAGCTCTGCCCAGCGGCGGGAGCCCTTGCCGTCGGCTCCCCTTTGTCCGCGGGCGGGCGGCCGGGCGCGCTGGCCCTCCCTGGGCCGCCGCCGAGGGGACCTGGCTCGGCTCGGCTCGGCTCGGCCCGGCCAGGCGCATGCGCGGGGCGGCCCGGGCGGCGGGGCGCACAATGCGGCTCCATGTGTCGCTCGCTGCCAGATTTAAAAAGAAACGAGCCGGCAGCCGGGTGCGGCGAGGAGCCTGCTGCCAGCCCTCCCCCACTCGCACATGGTCCCCCTGCATCCTCTGCCTTCTGGGTTTCTGCGGCCGGCAGAAAGGAATCCCCTTGGGAAAAGGGACACACGTCTGCCTGGCGCCTTGGCCGAATCTAATTGCCTTTTTCGTCCCTTACGTAAAAATTGCTTCATACCCAGATAAGGAAATGTGCGCTAGGTGTACCTAAACTCGGACAAATAGAGCGCTGGCTAAGGTTGCCGAGTAGCCGTACAGAGGGACGTGGTCAGTGAGGGGCACGGGAGTTCTTGGAGAAAGGTTTTTGGCCAGAGACGGTTTCATGTCTCTGAAAATGTGAGGGTGCAGAACAAGGTTGTTATCAGTAAGGATGTGAAGTTGCATAATCAGGTATAGCAAGCGAGGTGATGTTTGTTGCATCTCCAGCACTATCTTCTGGTTTTAGTTGGTAACTTTGAGAAACTTCAATGTAGTGAACTATCGGAACAGGATTTTTTACCTCATTAATGTGACATTTTTGAGGGGGGGGGGGAATATACTTACTGTGATTACACTCCTGGAAATAACCATAATGCCTGAGTAACTGAAGCTACTACTGAGGCTCAGTGAGGTGTCTGCATGTTCAGAGAGGCTAATACACAAGGTATAAGCTTACTGCAGGAGCTCCAGACTGGATTTGATGTGAAGCTTCTCTTTCCTATATATGATCTCTCTATGGAGGCAAAAGTGTAGAATAGTTGCTCTTTTACCTCATAAAAGTGGGTGTTTGGTAACTTAATAGACTTCAGCTGTCTGGATTTTCTTTTACCTAATTGTGCTCCATGAAAACAAGTTTGACATTTAGCTGAAGCGTCTTGATAAGCATTAGCTGTCAGCTTCTGTTGTGTGGGTTTGGTTTTTTTTTTTGTCTTGGGAGGTCTTAAGACCTTCTGTAAGCACAGGCTGGCAGGGTATATAAGTAGACTTGTGGACTCACAGTCTGCAGATCTGGAGGTTAACTTAATGTCCACCTTTCTGCTCCACTTTTCTGAAGGCTTCTTGTAAAAACAGGCTAGATTTTCCAGTCGCCACTATTGCTGATAATGATTCAACTGTATGGACTGAAGATCTGCAGCCATTTACATGTAATGTGCAACTCTTGTGGGGTTTCTGTATTTTAAGTGACAATAGTGCCTTTTTCCTTTTATATGTATTTAAAAAAAACCCCAAAAACCCAAACCCAATGAAAAAAAAATAAATTTCAAACCAAATAAATTAACCAAATATTAAAAAGTCAGTGTGAGTATGCACACTTAAGTGTATGGTGAATACTGAAGAAGAGTCTTGAGCTCTTCCAAAGTCCTGTCTGGAGTAATTGACCTGAGAAAGAAAACAGTTTCTTCCATGTTTGATAACCTAAGCAACATCTGAACTGAAACTAGACTCTGACACTGCTTTTTCTGATGGCAGGCAATTGAAGTCGCAATGCAGAGACTGAGCTTCATGATGTCTGATCCTCCTTCCCTACTGCTGACTGTCTTCTTCCAAGTCTCAGCTGCTCCAATGTGTCCCTTTGTTTACACCCACACCACTTGTTCTGCCTCAAACCAAAAATCAACACTGTGGTTTTTCTTTCCCCTGGTGGGGCTGATATATCAGTCCTGCTACAGGCAGCTTTTGTGCTCTATCAAGTGTGGTGAGTCCTTGGTTTCTATCTAGTGGTTGGGTTTTGAAGGACAGTGATCAGGTAGTGGATATGATTTGTGTGATCTAAATGAAGTTAAGATGGTTCTAGATCACTCACTTGTTAAACGAGCATTGTTCAACCACAGGAGATCTGAAGTCTGAGCTGTTAGACTTGGAGCAAGACATCCAGAAGTGGAGGGAGGTTGGAGGGGGAATCTGAAGGCCTTGTAGTTGAGGAATAGAGTTGCTCTTTAATGGGCGAGACCCTGGCTAGCTCTGAAGTGGTAAGAAGAAAAAAAAAAAGGCAAACAACAAAAAAACTAACAAAAGAAAACAACAACAACAAACCCCACACAGCCATCCCCCCAAGCCCACAAAAGCCAAACATCCCAAACACCAGAGAAAACACACACAGAAAAAAACCAAAACACAAAAGCAACAACAATGAAAAAACCCACCAAAACAAAAACAATGCTAGGAGGGGAAAGGAATGTAAAACTAGTTCTGAGTTACCTGGTTTGTCTGCCTTGTGCTTTGGTTCTTAATAAAGGGATTATGGAGGAAAGTAGGTGTCTGTGGCACACAGCACTCAGTCAAGTTGGTTTAATTCTTCCAGACTTTGTTAAAGTGAGGGTCAACCGTTAAGATTTCTTGGTTCTCAGTGAGACTTAAAAAACAAAGGGTCTTAAAACACAGAGCAGAACATAACAGCTTGAGTGAGAGTGTGAAGACAGACTATTTTTGCTGGAGCAAGCTGGCTTGTATTGTAACTTGAGCAGGGAACCAGCACCACAGCACCATATACACAGCGTGCTTGTCAACTTGAGCGGCGTGTTCTAGATGCTGATAATGCCCTCAGAGAAGGGACAGGCAGTGACAGTCACCAAATGGAACTTAAAATTGGATGTGGGTTGCTTTCTCACCCCCCCCCCCCACCCAAAAGAAAAACAACCCAAAACAAAGCAGCAACAACAACAAGAAAAAAATCCCAAAGGAACCCCAACCTGAGCAGCTTCACAGTGCTTTTGCTAATCAGTGCTGAGCTCTCAGCAGGAGAGAGTCTGGTAGCTCTGTTTTATATTGCCAAGTGCTTGTCCCATTTAGGCACAACAACAGTTTGAATCGGGACAGAACTTTGGGTAGTTGTTGCTGGGGGTTTTTGTTGTATTGATTAGGTTGTGTTGTGTTTTTGGGTTTTGGCTTTCAGTGTTTAAAGGAATGGGTGAGTAGGGATCTCTGGCTAGCATTAGAGTGCTCATCTCACTAGCTAGAGCTGAGGGGAGGTGGTTCTCTGTGCTATGTCTGTGAAGCTACATGAATATTGCTTCTGAAATCAACTTAATTATGAGCTCTAGCAGCCTCTGGAAACATCTTAAAATTCAATAAAGGTATTTGTTCATACATGTGTCCTTTTTTGTTTTAAAGAGAAAGACACTAATGTGGATTGGTAATAATGTGAAATAGAAGCCACAAGCTGTTAATTTATTCTTCTGGGTAAGGTGCAGGAAGAAGTAGAAGAATCAAGTGCCTCTGAACCTCCAAAAATAAGTCACCAAGCAGTATGTTGATTGGTATAGCACTGGATTAGCCAAGTTCACCTTCCCAGGGAGGTGGGGGTACAATAAACTGTGTTCTCTGTACAGCCTCTGAACTTCATGCTTGTTAAAAAGAAATGGGAGACAACTGAGAGTGTGAAGCTTCTGACTCCAGAACTGTCAAGCCCAAGGGTTTTGCAGACTGAGGCATTTCCCTGAATGCTTTTATTTAATCTTTCTGCCAAATCCTTGCTGACACAGAGACTTGTTAGAGTAGGCAGACTTGTCTAGTTCAACCAGGAAAATCGTGTAGGGAGGCTGCAGTTAAATTGGTAGCACACAGTGGAACCAGAAGTGCAAGTCCTCTTACACATCAATGTGGATCACTGAAAACAGGGGAATAACCATGACCTTGTTGGCAGAAGTTGTGCTGTGTTGTAAATACTCTCTGGCTTAGTGATGTTTTCTGTATCCTAATTATTTTTTTTTTCTCAAACATGAGAAACAGAATATTATTTAAACTGTATACAACTTATATTTCAAAGAGAAAATGTCAAGCTAAAGTTAGGAAGTTGGATAACTGTATTAAGCACTTAATTTGACAGTCTGACCACTTTTACTTCCTTGTCTAGAAAAAAATTGGCACTGTAATGCTGAGCCAGTTGAATTTCTGGCAATTACTTAGGATTTACTTGTAAAATATTTGAGAAGTGAATTTTGAGGAAATTTATGGAGTTAAAATCACTTTATAGTTTGAAACTGAGATGACATATCTTTTGTGTGGCTAGTGGTGGCATAAGATTTTTTTTCCTGTTGAGTACTCGGTACTGCTTGGCTTGCAGAAGGTTTCTATACAAGATAATCATGTGAATGGCACTGATCTGAAGTATTAAGTTGCTGCTGCTAGCTTCCTTGGAGAGGTCTATTTGTATGGTCAGTAATGTTCTTTATTATCCTGAACAGTGAAGACTCCAAGGACCTGGATGTGTTCAACTTCAGTATCACCTAGTGCTGTACCATTTCCACCTCCATTTTTGTTTTTTAAGGACTCTTTCAAATATTTATTTATTTATTTGTTTATTTATTTTCAAGACAGCCACTAATTTTTGTTGCTCTGCTCCTTTTGGAGATGCCTGGATAACCCCATGTGTGTCCCACTCAGCACTCTGTAAGTGGAGGGCCCTTCTGTGGCAGATAAGCCAATCATGTTTCTTCGGAGGGTGTGTTGACAGAATCATCCAAGCTCCCTTGTCTCATGATGAATTTAGAGATAAATCACTGCTAAAACACAGGCCTTTCCTGGTGACTGGAGCCTGGGCAGCACCAGCAGCCTGGATTTCTCTTGCACTGCAAGTAACGGAATGGAGGTGACTTGGGGCACACTTGGTTAGCTTTTCATCTTCTTCTTGCAGGAAGAAGCTGAACTCTGCCTTTTCAAAGAGAGAGTGTGACAGCAGTCCCCAGAGCTGGGATGCTGGGGGTTTTGTCAAGTGAGGTTTAGCTAAACCTCAGAATGGATGATTCAACCAGTTGCTTGAACAGGGTGATGCAATAATAACCTGTTTCATGAGCTTACTCCTTGATGGGTCAGCTCTAGTCACAGCCACTTGGCTCTGCTTAGGTTAGTCTACTAATCTTTCAGGGAAAGAACCAAGTTTACCATAAATTCAGAGTTCTTTCATTTTCTTCTGCTTCTAAACAAGAAATTGTAAGTTACACCAAAGTATGGACATAAAATGGATTTGACAGTAATATGATTTCTTTCTGTTAGAGAACAGTGGAATGGGAGAAGCTACTGGAGATACTGTGAAATAATGAGCAAATGAATACCTATTGAGTAAACCATTTCTGCTTTATTGAAAAGAGATGTTAAATGACAAAATCCTCTGAAATTTCTTACCTTGTGTGACTAATAGTGATTCCATATTTAGTATTGAAGAGTTGTCTGCTGCAGAACTGTAAACTGTAAGGATTTGTTGATTTGCTATAAATGTCTTTTTAAGAGAAACTGATCTGGGATAGATCAAGCAGAGTGAATAGTCTTCCAATAAAACCACGTTGTAATTGTAACTGATTCTGCCTTGACTCTTCTGTATCTCTGGATTTTATTATTTTGTTTTTAATGCAAGAAAGGCTTGGAAGAAAACATGCATATTGATCTAAAGTAGGATCAATTGGTCCCTTTTGTCGTTGATACTTTTTTAGTTCCTGCAAAACCCTAGTCTAAAGAGTTTGAAAATAAGTGAATTATATAGGTAAAAATTGTTTGCCTAAAATAGGCACTCTGTATTTGCTTCCTCTAACATGTTTAATGCACTCTCTGCTTTGTTTTAGAACACAGCATTTTATTTCTAGCATGGAGATTGGGTTTCAGTCAAGTACAACTGAAATGAAAGATGCTGTTCTGAAAGTATGAACTAACCAAATACTCAAATGAGTGTGAGAAGTTGGGTGGCTGGAGAAGGAAGAGCAGGTGAGGAGGGCAAGGGACCCTTCAAAATCACCCTGTCTGCACAGGGGAACAGAACCTGGGTAGCACTTCACACATGAGCCTGGGCTGTCACCATGGGGCACCTGCTGGCAGCTTCAGTTCTCGGGTGTGTGGATGGATCTGTCACTACACTGGTCTTGGCAAGATTTGTCCCTTAAGGAATCTAACGAATCTAGTAGGCCTGAGCTTTAGGCCACTCTGGAAGTGTAATGTTCATCTTGGCTCCTCCTTCCATATTAGCTGGAACAGGGATCATCTCTCCAGACCATTTAAGAGCACAGTGTATAGCACTCTAATTGAAATAATTCCCAGAAAAATAACTGCTTTCCTGGGCATGAATGGTAGTGGTGCTTGTACAGGTTTAGAATAATAGTGGAGAGTTTTTGATAGACACCTTTTGTAAGGGCTTTCCAGCCAGCCTTCCTGTAGGATTGCTGGTGAAGGGAAAGATCCTGGTGTGCAGGGATCAGCACACCTAGCAGGCAGGCTGGCTGGCTGGTTCTCTGGCTGGCACTTGGTGCTGAACTGAAAGAAAGATGATGCTGTCAGGAGTCAGAGAAATGTCTTAAAACAATTCTGAGTATCAATGTAGCTCAAATTAGGATATGCAAACATGTTCCTCATCTTACAAGCAAGAGAGAAGCTGCAAATGTGTCCTTAACTTGTACAAAAATGTATGCAAATGATGAGGAAAGCTGCTGATAAAACTTTACAGATGTTCACATCTCCCTGTGGCATCATTTTGAGATCCAGACTCTCTAGTGGATTTCCTAGAATTTATTCCCGTATATAAATCACAGGCATCCCAGAGCTCTTAGCTCTGTGAGCAGTGCTGTTCCATGACTGACTGATCAGAAGATACCTGGATGGAATTTTTTGGTAGCATTAGTCTGCTAGTAATGAGCAAACAGCTGTTAAGAAGGTAATTAGCTTTCTCAGCTACACTGATAGGACTGGCACTCAGGATGACACTTGTCTTGCCAAATTCTGGCAGTTTTGTGCAGCAGACAACTGAAGGTCTGTAGGCTGCTTTGTAGGTGAGAGAAAAAAGTACATGTATAGTGTGATTCATATGACCTGTTCTTGACATCTGCTTTGGGATGAGATAATCATGAAGTGTCAGCAACTCCTTATCCTGACAAGATCTCTGTTGAGGG
The DNA here is from genome assembly GCA_024611195.1 of Ceyx melanurus. NCBI lineage: Eukaryota > Metazoa > Chordata > Aves > Coraciiformes > Alcedinidae > Ceyx > Ceyx melanurus. The sequence continues at coordinate 21,184 of JANHGL010014816.1, read as the reverse complement.
CTGCTGAGGGTGACAGTCTCAAACCCAGGCAGATACATGCACCCACCTGGTGTTTGCCTGCCTCCCAGGAGTGGAAGCATCAGACTCTGAGGGTAAAGTGAAGGTCCCTTTTTTTTCTTACACTGTGTGGCTGATGAATGTGGCCCTGTGCTGGGGAGATACTTGCTGCCTTTCAGATGGGGATTTTCACAGCCTGGGTTCTTCTAACTATCCTTGTTCTTCCCTTCCTTGTGTTGCTTTCCATCAAAAATTCAGACTTTACTGGGAATATTTGGGGTTTTGTGTTTTTTGTTGTTGTTGATGATGTTTTAACAGACTTTCAACCTTCATTTTAACCTGGATGATGTAGCTGTGCTAGATTGTGGTGTGACGGGATACACAGCATGTTTCAAGCAGTCTAACCAGAGGGCTCTTCAGGACACAGTTTATCTCTTTCTACCAAAATTACATGACTGATAGCAGTTTTAACACATGTGCTAAATTTATTGCTGAAAATCTGAATTCTGGAAGCATAACTATTTCAAAACTGTAAACAGTATGAAATGGAAAGGTTGTCATCAGTGTGTCTTGTATGTTGAGTGTTTAGTGGAAGCTGATTCAGATAGGACAATAAGTGGAACATCACCTACATCTTGAGAAAAGAGACTTGTGGGTTTAGTAGGTAGCACTGTGCTCCACAGTTACTAAAGCTGCTGAGTTCAGACATTCGTTTCATGGCAAACACATCATGGGAGGGAGAGAGAGAGAGAGCCCTTCCTTCTGTATGGTAAGATTGGTTGTTGGAAAAGGCCTGGTTTGAGTGTGTGTACACAGAAGGATTATCTATATGAGGAGTGCAGCAGAAGAAATGTCTCAAAATAGGACATCCCTGTTTTTCCAACTTTTGGGCAGAACAGAGCCTGGGAAAAGATTGTGGGCCAGGTCAGATTGGTAGCTGGGTATCTGGGGTCTAATTGAGATCAGTATCTAAAGGAACATTGGTAATATCTCTTGGTGGCCATCTCTATGGGCTGAAGACTCCATGGGAACTCCTTAAGAATCAGAACCAAAGGCCAATGGGCTTCTGGTTGGTGTGTTGGAGTTGGTTTTCAGCTAGATAGCTGACCTGGACTTTCAATGGTCTGTCTGCAGGAGTGCCACAGCTCCCGTGGACATGGAACTACAGAACACGCACAATCGGGGAGCTCTATTCTTAGCTTGTCTATAATAATCTGGCACCTTACTAACAGAAGAATTCCCATCTGTGGAGTCAACTCTGATCCCATAACCTTAATCTACAGACCTCCAGAGGCAGTTACAGGAGCTTCTGCCTCTTTACTTTGGTCTAGTGCTGCTGTCCCCTTACTTGCAAAGGGGAGCTGTGGCTCTGGCTGGGAGCTCATTGGGAGTAAGAAAAAGAAGGAAAAAAAATCAACAGGAAACCTCCAATCCTGTCCTTTCCCACCATGCTTCCCTGTGCCAGTCTGTGGCAGGCTCTGTAGCTGAGGAGGTGGCAAGCAAGGCAAGTGCTGCAGCAGTAGCACTGCTCACAGGTGGTTTCTGTGAGCAACTGGCACGTTAACCCTGACTGCACAACCTTTCCCTACAAGGTCTTGGAGATGAGATGAGAACTAGGTTTGTAGGAGCCTGTGATGCTTCCCTTGCCAACAGGGGATGTAATGTGAAGCTCTGGTAATGAGTTAGTTGCCAGGATGAAGTTGAGTCAAATCTGAAACTGCTGCTGAACTGGTTGGTAGAATCTTCTTCAGACTGGTTTGGCTTTACTGCTTCAGTCTCCCTGCAAAAAGACAGTGTTCTTCTGACAAACTGTTCTGTCTTAATCGCTGTCTTACTTGCAAAAGTGGCTACTGGGAGTGTGTGCTTATCTTGTGCTGTGTTTTGTCTAAACTTTGGATAAGCTTGTGGAGCAAGACAGAACATGATGAAAGCAGATAATATGGAGAGCTCTGGGAATACATCTGTGTGAGGAGTCGTGTTACCTTCTTATCTCCACCCTGATCTAGAATCAGGGAGTTAAAGCTGGGTATGCAGCCAGAAAGGGCTGTCTTGGAAACCATAACTGACTTTGGTTAAGTAATACATATGGAAGTCACAGCTTGGGGTACAGGGAGAAGTCTAGGACAAGGATTTTTAGTTGTTAGAAACTCCTGGACTAGTTCTGAGACTCAGGAAAATTAAACAAACAAGCAAACAAAAAAACTCCTAAAACAACCAAGAAAACTCAAGCCTAATGTATAGCAAATGTAAAGCTCAGATACGTTCTGCTTTTTCTGAGAGCTGTCAGACAGTTACATGATTTCTCCTTAGACTCAGGCTCTTCAATCTCTGCTTTTTGTGCTGAACTGAATCCACTGGCTGCCCAAAACTCAACCACCATATACTACAGAAGCTGCTATTAAAAACAATGTAGAAGCTTGTAATTTTTTCACAGCTTCTGTTTGTTTTTTTGTTGTTTTTTTGTTTGTTTGTTTGGTTTTTTTTGAAAGCTTTGCACTGTAATGTAGCTTAAAATATCCTGAAGTGTTCTGTGCAGTGGCTGGCTGGGTGAAACAGCCAGCTGAAAAGTTTAGATGCCGTACATAGCTGCTGCATGTAGCCATGGGGCTCTTTCTGCTTAGTCATTTTTGTTGATGCTGGTTTGCTTTGGGATTGGTGAACGTCTCTTGGCTTATATAAAGGCAGTTTTAGTGAGTGTGGGAACATCAGGAGCCTGGTGTAAACTAAACACCGAAACTGGAAGCACAGTTTACAGTCCTCTATTGGCTCCAGTTGAAGGCAGTGTTAACTTGGTTCTGCTGTAGTAAGAGCTAAACCACTCAAGGAGCACTGTGGTGTGTTGGCAGCTCCTGTGGGAGGGTAGGTATTGGATATTACCTGTTCTGGACTTGAAATACTCTGTTTGATTATGAGCCTTTAGTTTTCCTCACCTTCCCAGTCAGGTATTGGCTGAGGACTGGGATGGAAGGAACTGAATGTCTAATTTATAAGCAGCCACAGGATTCTGTTCCCAGTATGTTGGCAGCTCTCCAGGGTTGTGCTGCTTTGCCTGTCAACTGCAGAGGACTCTACCTGAAACACCTTCTAGGCTGAATGTAAGGTTAGACTCTTATTTTTTTTTTCCCTTCTGAGAAGAAAATTTTCCCTTAAAATATAAGAAATGCAGAAAGCCTGGGCAGAAATACAAAACCAGAGTGTAATATACAGTAGTACCAAGTAAAATGCACTTATTTAGGCATGGACATGATGGAAATGTGTTCCTGTGCTCATTTACACTTAAAAAGTAGAACATTTTTTTAGCTAAACAAGAAGTCTCAAAAATAATAACAAATAACATAGAGGGATCCAGTTCTTTACAGGTGTCTGACTGCTCTGCTTTTCTAGGACTTGTAGATGCTCAAGAATGCTTTGTATGGGACCTGCACCAAGAGCTTCTTACCCTGCTCCCTGCCTGGAGGAGGGGTTTGAACCCTTCATTTACACAGTGTGTTCATCACCCCTGTGTTGAGGGAGGAAAACTCCTGCTCAGGCTGCAAGGAGTTAACTGCAGGGTTTGGGAAAGGAGAGCTGCAGAGAACAGGTGTCCCATTTTCCTGGGTGCCCTGTCAGTGCCACCAGAGGCTGCAGTGGGTGGGCAGCAGTCCCTCAGCAGCACACGCTGTGACTGCGCACGCTCCTCTGCCCTGGTGCCACTGCATTTGGGAGTTCTGGTGCCTGGGTTCATTGCTGTGTGAGTCTCACCTTGCTAAGATCTAGGTAAGAGAGGGTTCCTACCAGTTAACTTGTCTGTTATGCAACATTGGCTTTATCCAGGGAAAAAAACATCTCCAACAAACCCTCAGCTTCAGTGTTTTCAAGTTCTAATGAGCAGCAGCTCTTAGGCATCCATGGTAAAGCAGCCAAGGATTGATGTTCATGTCCCAGTGCAAAACTTTGCTGAGACTTCCTTTTTTTGTCTGCCAACCAGCCATTAGTGGATGTTCAGTTTAGCATTAATAATCTGGATGGAAAAACTCCCTAACTTGCTGAAGGTAATTCTGCAGAACTCTAGTGGAGAAGGTGCCTGAGTTTATATTGATTGTTTTACCTCCAGTGAAAGCAAGTGGGCCAGCAGCAGCTCTTGGAGCTATGCTGCAGGATTGTTATTCTCCTTCCACAGTAGCAGCTCTTTAGCAGCACAGACTGATGCCACCTCCTACAAAAGAAGCAAAATCCTTATTTGCTTTGCAGGCAACATCCAGTAGTCAATTTCCGTAACTGCTGGAACTGAAGGGTTTTGTCAATGGTTGTCCCTTTCATGCAGTCACAGATTTTCTGCATTGCCAGAGTTGGCATCAGCGATCTTACTCCTCACAAGATCTCCTGCAATATGTGTTGCAAAGGTCTTGGGTATGAGTCAGAGTGTACGAGCTGCCTTACACTGGGAACAAGTACATCAAAAATGTTTCCAAAGAGTTACTTGGAGGCTGAGACAGATGTAGAAAGAAATTGAAATAGCACAAATCAAAAAAAGAATGAAAATGTGTTTGTCAAACAAGAGTGTGGTAGATTAACTAGAGAAGCAGGCTGAATCTGCCAGAGCCTTAACTTTTGGCAGGCTTGTTACAGTCTGAACACTGAGAAGCAGCAAACAATAAGGCAGCTAAATGTAAGCAGCTTGAGTTACAGCAGTTTACCCAGAACTCAGCATAAAGCCTTTTCTCCCTGTTTTGGATGCTTTAATTTAAGTTTGACAGTCTTTAGAGATACTAAAATCTAGTATTAGCAGTCTGCTGACTTCTGTGGTCAGGCTGGGTATTCTCTATTGCAATTCTAATGTCAGATCTGAAAGGACAACTGAAGTATTTGAACAGAGGTGGCTCTTTTTTTTTTTTTTTTTTTTTTTTTTTTTGGTACAGGCAGCAGACAGTTCTTTTCCTATGAATTCCTGCATGGAAAAGCAGGTTGTATTCAACTATTAATGTGGTGGTACTTTTAACATCTGTTGTTGTGGGCATGTATGTAGTAGGCAAGTGGTAAGAGACTGATGTCCTTGTTTTATGAGAGATGCTTGGTTGTCTTTTTGCCCTCACCTGAAATTCAATAGAAGTGTTACTGAAGTTCATGCAGTTGTTTCTCCAGTTTCATAGGTGATGGAGGGTTAAAATTGGTCTTTTGACTGGAGGTGTGGCCATGCTATAGTTTCTGGGTTTGGAGCTTGAATCTTGGTTAAATAGCCTGTGTTACTACCTTTTGTTTCAGGCATTGTCTTGAGAAAACATGACTGGTTCAGTACCTGTGTCTGCCCTGCAACCTGGGGAGTGAATGGTTCACCTCATCTGTTGACTACCCCCCTGCTGAATAGCTTCTAAAAAAAAGCCCTTCCAATACATTCATTGGAATTTTAGCGTTGAATTATCCATGTAGTTACATTTGACTCTGAATTACCAATGGCCAGAGTTGGTATTCCTTCTATCTCTGCAGGATGTGTCCTTCATGTGAGCTGAGCACTCTTCTCCCTGTGGGGACTTAGTTCCTTCTGTGTAGGGCTTGAATTGTTTCTTCTGGAAGTATTATTTTTTTAAACTTTATTCTGAACTTCAGTCTGTAATGCCTAGAACTCAACACAAAATGCAGCTGTTGGGTGTACAGAGGGAGTGTGTGCACTGCCTGTACTGAGGGATATAATAAATATCTGACAGGATTGAAAATAAGTGAAGTAGTAATTGTAAAACAAAACAAATGCCTAAATTAATCTGGAAATTCCTGACCAGGTGAAGGAGTAACTTGTATTACTCTCCCCTATTGTAAATACCCAAGATCACTTGGGGCTGTGTATATACTGTTGGAAATGCTGGATCAAGGGTTTCAATTTATCCTTGATAAAGCATTTAAATTAATTTTTGACCCAAAGCTGCCAGTTAAGAGGCTTTCTCTTCACCCTGGCCCTCAACATAAATTTTGGACAGAACTCATCAGAGGTGTTTATTGCCAAGTATTATGCTTTTTCCTGGAGCAGGCTGAAGATGAAAACTCTGGAGTCTACATCTGGGTCTGACTTCTGCATAGCTATTTCCAGATAAGCCTTCTATCTGGCAGTATCTATATGAAGTGGCCTATAAACTTAAGAGTCCTGTATTGCTTATCACTAGTGAATAAAACTGTGAAACAAAACCAACAAAAAAAACAGAACCAAAGACCCTAAACAGCATAACAGCTTGTCTTTCTGTACTGTCTTCTAATAGCTCAGAAAGTAAAGCCTCGTGCACTTAAATACAGGTCTCAAATGCTTTCAGGGTCTGGAAAATCAGTGACAGAAGTAGGATGTTAGTTGTATGTAAAAGCAGTGTGGCTGTGCCTCTGCTGGCTCTTTCTACAGTTGCAGATAGACTTGGGTTTCATCTGGTTCCCTGGGAGTTCTTGGAAGGCAGAATGGCAATAGTGGTGTTGTCTGGCTGTTGGTCTGTAATTTAGGAGCCTGTATCCTGCAGTTCTGGTGTGTTTGGTCCCTTCTGCTCGTGCTGTAGGTGGGTAGTTGAGAGGCAGCTGCTGCTGGGTGAGGCAGGGAGCTGAGGACACTCACCCAGGCTGTCGTCACATGGGTAGATGCCAAAGCACTAAAAGTCTTGGGGTGTTATGTGTAGAGTCATGAGAAAAACCAGCTAATGTGTTATCACAGACCCCTAAAGTCACTCTTCAATTCTTTTTCCTACACAGAGCTCAACAAAAATCCAGTGGAAGGCTTTTCAGCGGGCTTAATAGATGACAATGATCTGTATCGATGGGAAGTCCTTATTATTGGCCCTCCAGATACACTCTAGTAAGTACTGATACTTCTACAGAAACTGCAGTGAACTTGGAGTTACCAGGTCTAGTTTGGGCTGAGTACAAGTTCACCCAACTTAATAATGAGATGTAGGTGATGCTGTTCCAGTGAGAGCAAATTGAGCTCTTGAGTTATTTCACTATGTAGAAGTTCTAAACTGCTTTGCTCCCCTGGGAAAATGCACCACTGATTGTTTGTCCTTGTGTAGAAATGAGACCAGGCTACATTCAGAGGCAGCTTCTGTTTTTCTTGCACATTTCACCAAGGCAGGTGTTATTCACTGTTTGCTGTTACTGCTCTGGGGCTCTAGTTCAACTGACAGGCCAGTTTCCAACCTGGTGATTGTAGGAAAAGATTCAGGAGAGATGCAGTTGGGGAAAATGTGGCAGAACAGAATTATCCTGAAGTCTAACTAAAGTTTGAGATGGGAGAACTTCTTAGTGTAACTTAAGAGTGCTTCAGTCTTGATTGAATTGGAATTGTTGGCAAGTCTTGCACAGTGGGCTTCCAAAAGCTTATCTCTTTATCCTAAGGACTGGGTTCTTTAATTGACATTTGAACACAAACCCAGGCAATTCATACAGTAGTTTTGTTTTCTGGGACTTGGAGTTCACAGTGTTTTTTTACTTCTCTATACTTGAAGCACTCTGGCACACTCTGTGTGTTTTTTTTTCCTTTGGTTGGGGTTTTGTTTGTGTTTTCAAGAGGGCTCTGGCTCATTGAGAGGATAATTTATCTTGCAGAGAGGTTATATATGATCACCTACTGTAGCTCCTAGGAAAAGGCTCTGTGCCCAGAAAAGGTCAGTTTAAAGTGTAGCTCTTGAAGATGAACTCTGTTCTCCTTCATTAGCCGTTCAGTGCTATGTTACTGATAAAAAAAGCCTAGTGACACGTAGTTGAGGTCAGTTTTAGTTCCAGCATGAAGTTGTTGTACACCTCTGTCTGCAGACTTCTGAATAAGTACTTGAGCACAGTGATCAAATTGCTCTGCTTCCCCTCAAGCTCACTACTTGGTGATTTTTCAAGTCTTGCATGAGATAAACTCTCCAGCTTCTGTTGACCTGTTCTGAACAGTCTTGTAGTGGCTACATTATGTTCTCATGGCCACTTTATTAATACTGTCAGTAAAGAAATGCAGCTTCTAACTGAACATCTTCCCTGTTAAAAATTGCAGTAGCATTTTTTTTCCTCCTGCTTCAATAAGGTGCTGAGCTGGTTTTGAGGCTTTTTCAAGAAGCTCTCCTGTTCCTGTCCCTAGTTGCTGCTTTTCAAGGTTGTGCTGCACTGAATCCTTCCTCCCCACTCTCTGTCTGATGATGACAGTGGAACAGAACAGTTTAAACAGACCAACATTTTCAAACTTCAGTCTCATTCCTGGTCCCACTTTATTCCAAGCAGATGTAAAAATACTTCAGACTCAGTGTATGACTTGACTGACAGAGACCCCTTCAACAGGAGTATTTCTAGAAGTGGCCCTGGTCTCCCTTAATTGACAACTGTACTTCATGAACTGATGATGTGGCTGCAGTTGAGCAGCTAGGGATCCCCACAGCCCAGTAGCTTTAGGATCTGCTTCTTTAACCAGGGAAAGAACAACCTTTTCACTGTGAAAGGATTTAACTGGTTTGGGACTATCAACAAATGTAATCTAACTTCCCTTTGTCTGGACTAGTACAGATGTTCAAATAGCCAGTTTCTGGCATTCTTACCCTTCTTGGGATCAAGGATTCAGCAACCTGCCTTTTCTAAAACTTGTGGAAAATGAATGCTGTGGGCTCAGAGCCCCTCAGCTGCTTTATTTCAAGAGCCAAATCCCTTAGATCTAGTGATTTTTGGACTTGGGTTGATTTGGCAGGGTTTAAGGCCCTTGCTAGAATGTCACGTCTTTGGTTAGTGGTGGTAAAACTTGTTGTCTCTCTGGGCTTTGGATACTGGTTCTCACTCCTCCCTCCTTATACAATATACAATAAAAAAAACAAATACAATAAAAAACCCCAACCAATTGCACTGAGCAGCTTTGTCTTTTCTACACCAGTTATTTTGTCTATGTGGCTGCTGAGTATCAGCTTGTACTGCATGTCTGGTGCCACCTGCTTTGGAGGTTGTGTTCCAGGTTTTGTCATCTCCACCTCTACAGCTTCAGATTTTGTGACAAACTTCAATGACAAGAAATGACAAAGAGGGGAAATGCTGCAGTCTGTACTTGAGGGATGCATTCCATCTGCAAAGCTTTTCATGTAATAGAGGCCTTCCTGCTTTTCAGAAGGGGCTATTCCTGGGTATTGAAACCTAGATAGTGAAAAACAAAAAAAAAAACCCAAACAAACTTAGCTTAGTTAAATATGGGCCTGTAACTCCAAAAAAACCCCAGTGTGTCTCTTGTTTTCCAGTGTAGTGGTTCACTGTGGTGCATAACATGGCACTGTCACCTTGGAGTCCCTTAGTGTTGTGGTACTGAAATCTGCCTCCAAGTGATGCTGGCAGGCAGAGCTCCAAAGCTCTCTGTACCTTTTCACTGACCCCCAGTGCTGCAGGCTGGCGCTCAGAACCTAGGACTGAGGTGATCAGCAGTTGTCTGCTGGACTGTACTTCAGAGGGGACTTATTTGCAATATTTATTTTTTGTACTTGTTAATAAATGTACTAGAAGGAAAAAAATCGGGTTGTAATTCCAGATGGTGAATTCCTTGGCAGCATTTTTTTTTTTTAATATGGGAGTGGGTGGGTGTAGTTTTTCCCCTCTGGAACATCCTCCTAATCCTAAAAAAAAAAGGTACAGCATTGGGGAACTGGCAGGATCTTGTGAAAGTAGCTTTTCAAGCTAGAAATTCTTTGCACTGCCTTTGGAAGTGTTGGTGCTGTTAAATGCCAACATGATGCCAAGCTGCAGGGGGGGGTAAGCTTAGAGCTTTTGATGCATCAGTAAGTTCCAGTCTTCTCCTTAAGCATACAAGAAATTCTACTAAGATCTTTTTGATTCCCCAGTGAAGGTGGTGTTTTCAAGGCTCATCTTACTTTTCCAAAAGACTATCCACTGAGGCCGCCAAAAATGAAATTCATCACAGAAATCTGGCATCCAAACGGTAAGAAATGTCAAAGCTTCTTTTTTTTTCTTGCAATTCAGAACCAAAATGCAGTGAAGGCAAAAGGACACATTTCTGTTCATGTTAGAAAGGGGAAAGTCTGCATTTACTTTGCTGTCTTTGCCATAGTTATTGCTGCTTTATGAAGCAGAGTTTTTCGTAGTGCTGCTCTGAGATGCTGCTTCTGAAGTTCTTTTCAGAAGCTTCTGAAAGTAGCTTGAATTATTGGTAACTCTTCAGGGATTTTTATCAGTATAAAAATATCAAGTATAAGTACATCAAGTTTCTCCTCTGACCAGTATAAAATTCTGGTCAGAGGAGAAACTTGACTTCTATAGCTCCCTTTTGTTACACCTTCAAATGTTACACCTTCAAATATTTCACCTTAGTGTTACTAACTTGGCAGTTCAGCGGAGAAGACCCAAGGTTATTCTCCAGTGAAGTATGAAAGAAAATTACAGCATCTCTTAGGAGTCACTGTCTCGGGAGGGCCTAATATTTCATTTACTTATGGACTGCTGGACATAGATGGGAAGGTAAATTAAAATGGAGGAAGTTCCTCACTGGGAAGGAGGGATGCTCTTTAGTTTCTGCACTCATTGAGTGCTGGGAGGAAACCAGCACAGTGCTCCCATCAGCAGGGGCAGAGGGAATATTTTGATGCTGTGCCAATTTCAGCTCTGGAAATAAAAATACTGATCAGGCAGCTTCGGGTTCCATCAGCTTAAATCCTATTCCAGTGTACTGCAGTAACACCCAGCTGATGGTTGTTGCTGTGGAACAAAAAGTCACCATGGTTTGCTGGACTTAACAGAAAAAGCTTCAGTGGAAACCTATCTAAACAGGCTTAAAAGCAGCAGCAAGGTGTTAAATTCAGTTCTGACTCCCCATGTGCCCTTTCTGCCAGAGCTCAGGCATAACAACAGGCTTCTCCCAAACTCTGATTCCAAAGTGAGCTCTGGATTAGTTAATGACTTTGTTCTTGTCAAGTAGCTTCCCTACCCTGTTTTCAGCCTAGCTGGAGTGAAGCTCACCAGTTCCTGAAGCAGTGCAGTGTGGTGATGGGTACTGAAATGGGCCTTGTTCTGCTTTGCAGTGGACACCAATGGAGATGTCTGCATTTCAATTCTTCATGAGCCTGGAGAAGACAAATATGGCTATGAAAAACCTGAGGAACGCTGGCTGCCCATCCACACGGTGGAAACCATCATGATTAGTGTCATTTCCATGCTGGCAGATCCCAATGGTGATTCTCCTGCCAATGTGGATGCAGCAGTAAGGAGGAGTTATTTTTTTCCTTGAATTTTTAATTTAATTCTTGCTCTGCCAATAGACTTAAAATGGAGAAACCTAATTTTGCAATGGGGTTTTGCTTCTAGTTTGACAACCAGAGTAACTTTGGGAAGAACCCTTTCTATCCCAGGCTAAGGCTGCCATTTTGTTGGGAAAAGAAGGCATGTTGTGCAACAGAATTGGCTGGTAAGCCCTGGGAAACTTGCAACAGATTGCAAATGAAAGATGCTGTCATGTTTCATAGGCAGAGGTTTCATTTCTCCTACACAAGAATGTATTTATAGTAAATAAGTTGTGGATGGAGATACTTAAGACTAAAGGAGCTTCAAGTTTATTAAAAAAAAAAAAGCAGGAAGCAGCCTGCAAAATCCTGTGTGGCTATATACAAATGCAACTCCCATTAAGTTCAGCTGCAGAAATTAACATACTCCAGAATCTTTTTTTGCTTCCTAGTATGTGTAAGGCACCAAAATGTTTTAGAAGTGACATAACATGCTAGCAATGTATTGATTTGAGTGGAAGGAGAAAATGTGGTGGCCCTCAGATTGATGATGTTGTGATTTTTACATCCACCCTGCACAGCAGCCTTTCTGGGTCATGGATTAAAGCAGTAGATTGGAATGTTTAGGTCTCTGCTTTGAGAATAGAGTTGAGAGGTTCCCCAGGGCACCTGGCCTTCATCTCTGGAGACTGAGGAGAGTGGCTGGTTCCAAGTCAGAGCAGGGTGAAGCTGGAATAAAGATTCTGTCCTGAGATGCAAGTGTTCCATGCAGTGGAGTGTCCCTGCAGCATGGCAGGAACAGGTTATCACCAGGCAAGTGGGTTATCAACAGCTCTCTGCTCTCTCTAAGAGCTGCATTTAGAGCAGAACAGCAGACTAATCATTGTTTGTGGTGGGGAGGGAAAAATGGGTCAGTTCTTGGAGATGAGGAGGGGAACAGCCTTCAGGCCCCCTTCATCTCAGGCCAGCATACCTTCCTTTGACTTGGAGTGCAGGGTAGCAGGGAGGAGAAGGGAAGTGGTAGAAGAGCCAAGTGTTTCTAGCAGGATGCTCCCCTGCTCTGCCAAGCCAGCTGAACCCTCCCCAAGTTAGGGGGAAGGTTTCCTGAACCCTTGGATCTACTGTGCTCTTAGGATTTCCCAAGGTGCTGAAAATATCATGGGAATAGTCTCATGCAGACAAACTTAATGGGAAGAAAAACAGTCACAAAGTTGTAGTGAAGAATTCCATCACTTTACATTCTGGGCTCCCCTCCTTGTGTTACTGGTGGAAACAAATCCCCAGGACATGGGGGTGTTTTCTGCTGGCAAACCTGAGAGCACTGGAAGGAGCAAGTTAGTAATGAAATGCTACAAGTGCCGTTAGAATTCCTCAGTTTACAGACTCATATGTTGGATGGAGCTGACCTACCACTGGGGAAAGCTGCTGCTTTCAGCTGGGCTTGTCACCTGCCTGGCATTCCAGGCATTTTAATCTTGCTGGATTGGGCCCCACTCTTTGCCACTTCAGGATGATTTTTATAACAACTACTAAAAAATGGAATATTGTAACTCCATATTAACCAGAATTTAGTCACTGGGATATGAAGAATCAACAGCTCAGGTGCTTTATTCGTTATCAAGAGGTCTGCCACTTGGCTTACTAAGTACAAGTTTACTGCAGCATCAATATTTGGCAGTTACAAGAAGATACTTTGTCTGATTTCATTAATTTCTAGTTTTAGGAGAGTCTAGAGAATAAGATGTTAGAAGAAGGGGATAGACCCACTGACTAAAAAAATGAACTCTGCATGCTGAGTGGGAGAGAAACAAGGGACAGGAGCCTGGATAGACATTGAGAAGCAAATATCCTGATCCCAAATAAGAGTTTTGGAGAGCTTGCTGTCAGCTTGGAAACTCTCCTTACTATTCAGTGCTGAACACTGGCTTCATATAACTTACAAACAGAAAAGACAGAAACAAAAACTAGGAATCTGGAACTAGGAGGGCACAAATTCCAAGCTTTTCTTGGTCTTGAGCCATCTTGTGTAAGCTGTCCTATGTCCCAGCCCAAGGAACCAAATGCTTGTTGTATTAATTGCTGACAAAAAGAACAAATTAATTAGTGCCCTTAGTTGTGCTTTCACTGGAAAGAGATGTTGGGTTTGCCAATGTGTGCTGGCTTGGGGAGGTGGCAGCTCTTGGGATGTGCCAGTTGCCATCATTTTCTTCCACCCCAAGTAGGGGGTGACAAGGCATTGTCAGGTGAAGTTGGTGGGTTGGGGTTTGTGTGGTGGTTTTCTTGTTGGGATTTTTTTTAACCCCTTCTGCAGTAAAAATACTATTTATTTCAAAAGCTAAGGGCTGTAGAACCCATGAAGCAAGGGAGTCTTCATATTTCCCCCCACTTCTTGCCTAACTGTAAGGCAGCCCCCAGCATATCAACTTGAGTGACATCCTGGGATGTTCCTGGGCTGTCACCTGTCATCTGAGCTCTTGGTGAGGCTGGCACAGAAATTCCTTCACTAGTTGCACTTTGTCCTGGTTGTGGTTTTTTTTTTGTGTGTGTGAGGTTTTTTTGGTTTGCTTTTTTGTGTTTTGGGGGGGGGGGGATTGTTTGGTTTTGTTTTGTTTCCTGGGTTTTTTTGGGGGAAGGGTTTGGTGGTTCTTTTTGTGTGCTTTTTGGTTGGTTGGTTTGTTTGTTTGTTTTTCTGTGGGGTTTTTTTGTGTTTTTTGTGGCTTTCTTTTGTTGTTTTGTTTTTGTGGGGTTTTTTGTTGTTGTTTGTTTTTGTTTAGTTTGGTAGTGTGTTTGTTTGTTTGCTTAGGGTTTTGTTTGGGGTTTTTTGGTGATGCCATAGTCTGTACACCCTGACTTCAGATTTACCTCTTGCCCATCTTCCTCTTTATCTCTGTTCTTCATCTGTGCAGCTCTGAAATCAGTCAGCCACAGAGACCCTCCCTGTGGGTGTGCTGAGGGTTCTAACAAGGTCCTCCTCATACAGCCAGTACCTTGCAGCCAGATCTAACCTGGGGTGTTGCCTTTCTAAGGACACTGCTGATTCTCTTTTCAATACTCTGCCTTCTGCCTCTCTATCTGGGTGTATCCTGACTAGATTGAGATGGAGTTCAAGTGGTCCTGAGGATGAGAGAATATCTACAGGCTTCACAGCAGCTGTGTACCTCTTCATCACTGCAGTTGGAGAGATTTTCTCTAACCCATAATAACAGCTTGTGGTCTGGAGTTTGAGTTTGCTGCTACTTTTCAGGCTGGAGTAAATAGATTTATGTGTAGATGGTGTAAAATATTGGTAGCCAGCAGATGAGTGTTTGAGAAAGGCTGTGGCCTCACTTGTGAGCAGCTTGCATAAACATCTAGAAAAAAAGCTTTCAAAAATCAATGTCCCAGGTTTTCATTGACTAGCAAACTGAGGTATTGACTAGATAATGTCTGAAAAGACAAAACACCAAGAGTCTTCTTAGAGTTTGGACATTGTTCCAGGCTACCACCTGAAAGCTGTCTGTTCCATTACAGAAAGAATGGAGAGAAGACAGAAATGGAGAATTTAAAAGAAAAGTTGCCCGCTGTGTAAGAAAAAGCCAAGAAACTGCTTTTGAGTGACACTTCAGCAGCTAGTAGCTTCACTTTTTTCAGGGTAAGTATCCTCCTAAAGGCAAGTCAGTTACCTGACTTGAGGATTTCCTGCTTTAAATGTTGCTGAACTAATTGATTTTTTTTTCTGTCCTTAAAAGCAAAAAAAAAACCCCAACCCTTTCATCTCAGCTGCACGGGCTCAGTGGAGTTCTTTGGGTGTGATACTAAAGACTAAAAGAACTTTGAATTGCAACAGCTCCTTCTGCCAAGACTGGGGATCCTCTCTACTACTTATGCATTTATGCTGTTCAAAAGTTGAAATTCTCTTTATTAATCCTGCTTTATTAATAGTGCTTTGGGATTACTGGAGCTGTAATAGAAGGGAGTAATCATTCTTTTATCTTCATTATTGTGAAGAACTCGTGTTGGAGTCTTAAAGCACCCTGTTGTGCTCTCTCAAGTGTTTTATATATGTATCTATATGGGGTTTATCCTGCAGGTATTGGGGGGATGTTGAGTGTAGATTTTAATTGAGACACCAGTGAGCTGTTGGGAGCCATTTGGGAGGGGTAGGAATTTTAACCAAGTCTCCCAGCATAATGGAAACCATCAAGTTGAGATATTATCCATCCATAGTATTAAGAAGGTGGTGTTCTCTTCAGCAGCCCAGAATGGTGCTGAGAAAGATTTAGGAACAGCTTCAGTGAACAGCTGTATTCTGTAAACTGAACTGTAGCATATCTGAGAGCCTGGGCAAGTTACAGCCTGGGAATAGCTGATGGGTTATTTGCTGTGTCACCCTGTTCAGAAAGAGCTTTTGACTCAAGATTCTTCCTCTAACTTGAACAATCCCATCCTAGTTTTAATAGGACTGTTATATTTTACAATAAGCTCTTGTAGAAAGCTCTGTATTAAAACATGGCCCTTAAATACCTGGTCTTTGGTCCCTTTAATCTTCATATCCCACAGAAAAACTTCCTCAAGTACATAATAATTTCCTATTGTCTTTTCAAAGCAAAACAGAGATTTCATGTTGGAGCTGTCTTTGCTTAATGGTTGGTTTGGCAAATAAACTCCTCTGACCCATTTGGCAGGAGAAGCCTGAAGCTGTGTGTGCTGGTTCACTGCAGCACACAGGACTGGGAGGGGGGGTGGGAATATGCCCCTGTATGCAGTTTAAAGGGCTTGTGCTGAACAAATACTAGATGCTCCTGCTAGTTAGTTGTTCTTCACTGAGGTTATACAGGAGATGCTTCATTCTTGCCCTGCTGCAAGCACTGGGAGGCTGGGGCAGTCTGTGCTGGGCTAGTACTGCAGTGTCTTCTCTGGGGGAATGGTTTGATTGCATGGAACTTTCTATGATATAAAGCAAGCCTGAAAAACGCTTAATGTTGATCCAAAGGCTAAGCAAAGGATCCAAATGTCTTGTACAACTGCCTGTAACTAGAGTGTAAGAATTGTTACTGCAGCTGACAGTTTTTTCTCTCGTAGAGAAAGGGAGTAACTGTGAGTAACACTCCAGAGTATCCTCAGCTAACCTCAGCTCTGTTGCCATGTTGAACTTGGCCATGGTGAAACAATGCTCATGACAAATATTTCAGTAATTGGCCGTGTTGCTTTTTTGGAAGGCAAAAGCTTTTTCTGAGTTCTGGTGACTCCTCCTAAGTGATGAGCAATGAATTGGATGAGAAGGGGCCACATAGCTGGTTTCACAGCCTGGCTTGGTAGCTGTTACTGGTTAATGAAGCACTTGCTGTGCCATTTTGTACTACACTCCTCTGAAGCAGCATCCATCATTCACAGTAAGTGATGCACCCAAGTTTCAGTGCTAAATCTACAGGCATTTAGCTCTAGATGTGGATAAGCAAACATGTAATGCTGTGCACTTGACAAGCATCAGCACAGGAGCCTGAGAGTCTGAGCGGTTGAGCTTGGACACCCAGTGTGCTGAACTAACTCCAGTCTTTCTCAGGTGATGATTTTGGATGTATGCACCTTCTGTTCAGAGGTATGTAGAGTTCTTGAACCAAGTTATGATGATCCTTAGAGCTTGAAAAAAATTTAGCATCTTGAACTGAGGATGATGAGGGAGTTTATTTTAATACCTGTGATTTCTTTGTAGGTCTCCAATTGAGAAACATGGCACTGTTTTTTTTCCTGCACTCTACCCACCTATTGCTGGACTTCTGTTGTTACAAGTTGGCAAACACTGGCTGGAACTGGGCTGCAATAAAACATGCCAGTTATCAATGCTGACAAGAGCCTAACAAGTGCCAACACAAGATGATTAAGCATTTTGAAATCTAATAAACTGCTTTAACCTTCAGGAAGAATTGTAAAGATGTGTACATAGCACAACATGATCCGGATAATATATATACTGTTCATGTACATCCACAAATACACATTGTACCAAATAATACTGTCTGTAGGTAGGAATAGAATCCTGTACATTCTAAAGATTTTAGCAGGTTTTTCTCTCCCTGTTCATCGTTTCCTATCAGTTGAAAAAAGAAAAACCAACACAACAACAACTTGTGAAGCATGTCAAACTAAAACCAATTAGGATAAAGGGTTTTTATTTTTTTCCCCTACTTTCATTTTCCTTTGATCCACTGAGGCTTAATTAAAATCTCTTGCTTATTAAGGTTTAGTGTATCTTTTTTTTGGTTTTTGGAAATGTGCTCCCTTTTATTTTCCCCCATCAGAACTTAAAATTTTCCTAATTAAACCCTGACAGGATCTGCTATCTATTACCTGTGTCTTCTTCTATGATGACCTCTGTAGTCTCAAAGGTGCTTTTTTTGGTTGGTTTGTTTTTGGTTGTTGTTTTTTTTTTTCTTCTCCTTCCCACCCATTTTTTAAACCCAATTGCACATACTTCTTGAATTGGGTATAGCAATAAAACTGGCCATGGAGCACCCTTGAGCAGCCTGATGGATTTTTAACTTCAAAGGACTTGAGCACTTTCATTTGGAAGTTAGTCCAAGATAGGAACGAGCTGCTTTTGGGGGGTGAATTTTATTATTCTATTTTGCCTTTTTTATTGCCTGTTTGTGGGATAGGGTGTGTGGGGGAGGCTTGTTTGTTTGGGTTTTTTTCCTCAAGGTTGAGTTGAAGCATGCACAGCTGTAGGCTTTCCAATGACTAACTTCTGGGTTTGGTATCAAAAATAGTTTCCCTTCTTTTTTCCCTTTTCTCTCTTCTGTGGCCCTTCATATTCTTTGCCTTCTACTTCAGAGTTTTCCTCACCTAATGTACAAAGAAAATGGCGATGTATATTTTCATGTAATTTGATTTTTGGAATTCTGTCACCTTCTGTAGTGAGTTCTTCCAAAATATAATTTTTTCCAATAATGATGTGTCAAACTGGCTGTCTTCAGTATCTCAATAGGAAGGGCATCTGCATTTGGAAGACAACTTACCTGAACATCTTCAACAACATAGTGCCAGCACACACTTCTTGCATTTGACATACTGTATTTCATCTCAAAATAATGGAAAAGCAAACAAAGCACAGATTTTTGTTCCTATTGTAACCATCTTTGGCCCTCCAGTGAGAAAATCCTCATCTTGCAGTAGCTGGTAACAAGTGTTTTCCAAGCCTACCTGAAATACTAGAGAGGAGCTTGCACCTACCTGACTGCTCCCTGCTCTGTCACAGTCCCACAGCTTCTGCCAGCACAGAGTAGCTCACTAAGAAATCAAGAGCTCCAGTGTCAAGAAGCCATCTGGGAAGAAGCCTTCAGGACTAATGTGGTATCTGGCTGGTCTTTGTGTCAGGCTGCACTGCGCCATGTTTTACTCAAGGCATGTGTTGGGTGTTCTGGAGGGCTTGGCTGGGAGGAGATGAGTTACCAGGGGAGAGGCAGCCCCAGGGGATTAGGTCATTTAGTCAGTACAAGAGGACTTACAAGTTAAGGTATTGCTCCTTTAGGTGCTTCTGATGAACAGAGATGTGTTTAATGCCCACATCTACATATGGGGGACCTAGGTATCTTGAGAAAGCATGAGTGAAATTGGTTTGTAACCAATTAGCTAGGCGGCTCCTGGAGGCAGGCAGAGGTGTGCAGTGTGTGCAGTCCTTCAGAGCCATTCCTGTCCACAGACAGCAGCTGATGTGAGTTCCCCTGGGAGTGCTTGACAATGGCTTGAGAGGTGGTTTCTTGCCCACCACCTGGCAGCCCCTTTTCACTTACCCAAGAGTTGGGGCTGTGCAGAATCTCAGTGGCACGGTGCCTTTCTTCCCAGAAACAAACCATGGGGAAGATGCTACTCTTCCTAAACTCAGCAGTGGGCTTCTGCCCCTACCAGGTGCCTGTCCCTTCCCTGCAGGGGTGTGAAGGGCTGGCAGCACTCCCAGGGAGCTGCTGCTTGCTGCTTTCACAGGCTCATCAGCATTCTGTTTTTACACAGTTATTATAATTCTGTTTTGTCTTTTTAAGAAGCACAGTTCACAACTGATGCCTCTTAAATATTACAGAGTAGTTCAAAGCTTTATTTTTCTCCTCTGTCCTGTGGAGAGCTCCTTGCTTCTTGAAGGGTGAGCCTGAAAATGTTCAATCTTGCATCAGTGGCATGGAAGAGCTGTTAATTCCACAGCAGTGTTGGTTCCCCTCTGTAAATTATTCAAATACAAATTGACCCAGAGGGTTTGTGACTCTGGCCCAAGTATTCCAAAGGAAGGAGTGTCCCTGTGGGATACAGGTCAGAGGTGTAAGCTGCAGGTATGGCCAATGCCCAGTGGCTTAGAAGAGGCAGATGAAGTTCTGCTACCACATGGGCAGGTTGTAGAAGGCCTCTGAAGGCACAAAAATGGTCTGTTTTGTGATCACAGTTGTTTTTGTTTGTTCCTGCCCCACGTGTGAAAGATCTGTCTGGGAGTGACATGTGTGACACATCTGTGTGACAGACATCTGCTCTGACAAGCTCAGACACACAAAGAGATGCAGGTTGTGCTGCAAGACTTGGGAACAGTGGAGTAAACCAGCAGCTGCCTTGGTTTTTCTTTTCTCTGGTGGGCTTTCCACAGCCCATCAGCAGTTACCCTTCTAGTTCACTGGAGGCCTGTGATTACAGCTGAGGTTTTGTGCTGGTTTTCCCCCAACACCCAGTGTTCTGCTTCCCAGGTAACACTGCAGCACTGAGAAAAGAAGAAACTCCTGGGATGTTACAAAATACCTAAGTATTTGGGCCATCCTGGCTCCTTTTTTTAAGATATATATATATATATTTCTCCTTGTTTCCCCCCGAGGCCTCAGTGAAGATCTCTCAGAAGGGCTGTTCAGCTGTCGTGCTAAAATTCTTTCCTGCTGTGATGCTTAGAAAATGCTCCTTGAAACTAGACAATCAATAAATGGAGAACGTGAATTCTGAAGTGGTTATAAGTGTCTTTATTTTGTGGGTAGGCCCACGGGGGGGATGAAACTGTTTCTTGTGTCTGTACCTCCTGGTGTGGTGCCATCCAACACAGACAGGAGAACCTCCTGGAATCCTGTCACCAAAGCAGAAGGTGCTTGGGGTTTAAAGACAGGCTGTAATAAACCAGCCCAGGCAAATCCCCCCTAGAAGATTTCAGCTTCCCCAGATGCAAAAAGCAACGTTCCTATGAACCCTGATCTGTGTGTTCCTCAGAAATACAACAGAACAAATCCAGTCGGTGTTCCTGCAGCTACTCAAGATAATCCCCAGCACCCCCAACGTAGTGATGTCAATTGGCTGCCCAGCACCCCCAAAGCACTGGTGTCATTTGGCTGCCTAGAAGTCCACATTTGCCACAGGGCTCTGAAAAACGAGACAGGCTGTGTGGGCTTTGTGATCTGTTCAGAAACGAGTTTCTGTCTCTCCTCAGACTCAGCCTGGTTCTGGCTGCATAGAAGTCCAACAGGCATAGAAAATGGAGATGGGAGACAGAGCAACTTTTTTGATGCCTGCTGCATCCAGGCAGCAAAGATCACGAGCAGTGCAAAGGGTGGAGGGTCAGCCACGTTGTACACATGGCTTGAGAAGATGCTCTAACACGATCTGTCCCTTGGTCGTGGCCTGTCTCGACTCTTCACCACACTTCTTACCCACTGGGCACACATCCAGGTGCCCGATTGTTGACTGAAGCCAAGGCAATAGGAGCAGGAGCTGCAGTAGCGATGGCACCGGCGGAGGAGACCCCATCATACAGAACACGTTGGCACTGATGCCGGCTGCACTGCAGCCGGCTGGGCTGGAGAAGGCAGACGTTGCTTTTTGGGTCGTGCTAAGGCCGGTGCACGACGGTGGCTTCGCTCTGGAGCCGGGTGTCTCCGCGGGGGAAGCCAAGGCGGCCGCCGCGCCCCGGGCTCCAGTCCTCCGGCGTTTCCCAGCCCCGCGGCTCCAGCTGTGCCGCCATCGCCGTTCCAACACCAGCCGGGATCACCCAGGCTCGGCGCCTTATCCAAGGG